>JAADVD010000148.1:0-65429 GCA_023334535.1 Pythium vanterpoolii | reverse complement strand
TACAAGGGCAAGTCGAAGTTTTATCCTGGTGTGATTACTCGGTGTCGGCTGAACGGCACATACGATATCGATTACAGTGACGGTGAGAAAGAAACGGGAGTCGTAGCCGATTTGATTCGGTCGATGGAGTCGTCAAAGTCATCTGCCCAAAAAGGCGTGGACGCGTCTCGTTCTTTGTCACAGAAAGCTGAATCCAACGAAAGTTTTCGTGTTGGGGCTCGGATTGAAGCGCTTTATCATGGAAAGGACAAGTTCTTTAAGGGCACGATCAGTCGGGCGAATGCAGATGGAACCTATGATGTGGAATACGACGACGGCGACAAGGAGAATAAGGTTCCTGCACGCAACATTCGTGCACTCAAGTCAGCGGCCAACTTCTCTGCCACGACTGAGTTTTCGTCGTCAAGACCGAGTCGTCCGAGCCCTGGAGCTGGAGTTAGACGACGCAGCGGAAATTCCTCCGACTAATTGTCGGAGATTCGATCAGATGTTGTTTTCGCGCATCAGGACGAGGCGACGCGAGGAAGTGGTAGCACGGCGTGATTAAACGAACACAGAGTACGACATCCTCCACGCCAAAGAGTCGTACAGGGAGCTATCGTTTGTCTTAGTCTCGCAGATCAGCGAAGCCTGCCGTCGAACTGTTGCTTCAAATGGCGTTGCTGGTCGAGGCATACAACTCACCTCGACCAGCAACCAGCGTGGGCCAACACGCTGGCCCAGGTCCAAACGGCGAATGTGGTTTTCCAGCTCTTCGAGGCACTCTCTGAAGATCTCAAGCTGGACAGTCAGTGGTTGCACGGCCGAGAGAGCTGGTCCATGCACGCGTCGCTTTGTGCTCGCTCATTGTGCGGTTCTTTCGCTAATGAAGCAATCTGCCGTCTCTGCAGTGAGGAAGTCGACCTTGTCAGCCGCGTGGGCGTGCTCATTTTCATGTGATGCACGTCGTGTCGGATCGCCACTGGGCGTCTGCAGTGGACGACGCGTCGAAGAAGCACTTTCCACACGAACGTCCGTGTATCGCGGCACAACAAAGAATGGTCGACGCAGGGTCACAATTCAAGCAGCCACGGCCGCCCCTGCTGGAAAGAACGTCGAGCTGTTCGCACCACCAGAGAAGATGTCGCCCCAGCATGAGCGATCTGGCACATAGCGAGCGGCCTTGAAACTCGAGGTAACAGCAGGGATTGGTCTACTGAACTTGTTGGCTCCGCTTTACTCACCGAAGGACTAAATGCGTGTGATTGTTTGCTGGTCGTCTATATCGAAATACGAACTGGCAGAGGGCTTAGGTGTTTTTGATGCTGCCCACCTTAAGACATCGTCGATGTTGAGACCAGGTTCAATGGGTATTTTTATGAAGGCATACTTCCACATGCCGGTCTCCGCAGTTCGCCAAAACCAAGACCTAGACAGTAACATACTACCCTTGTCACATGATTAGGCACATTATCTCTTCAAACAGGGACGCCAATGGTTCCATCACTAATCCTTTACGACGCAGATGCTCGCAACCACGTCCATGCCGTCGGCACCGACGCCGACGCAGCTTGGAGCGCTTGCTCTTTCCGTGTCCGTACCTCCCGTGCGTCTTGTGTGTCGGCCGAATGGCTCTCTCGCAGCAGCCGCTCGTAGCGAACGGTCGCGGTTTCCAAGTTCTCGTAGGGACCCGCCATAGTCGACTGCCTCGCATGTTCGCGTGTCACGCCCCAGCGTTTCCACACGTAGAACAGAGGCACATCCGTTGGCTCGTTTTTGTGGCTTGCAAGCGACCATCGCGCGACAGGACTCGTTGTCAGTAGCTGCAGCACGGCGTACTGCCCAGCCGACTCCAGCCGCTCGCCCCGCACCACGCGCATGCAATTGCGTTGGACACGCGGATCGACGGTCGTCGTCACATCCACTTCTTCCGCTTCTTCCTTTTCTCGATCCACTTCCTTTGTCTCGCTCTCCTCCTCGTCGCATAGCGTTGTCGTTTCAAGCTGCACCACCGTCGCTTCTCCTTTTGCACGCTGCCGATGCCTCGTGATCGCCAGGGCTGCGTGCCGCTGCTGCTCGCGACGCTGTCGGTGTCGTTTGTACACACGCTGGATCTGCGCACTCGCCATTAAGCGTCGCAGCAGATGGAGGGCGTACCGTTCTCGGAACGTCTGTTGGATGACGCGCGCGGCGTCGTGCTGGCGGCGACCGAGACGCTCGTTCTCCATGCGCTCAATCTCGTCAAACATGGTTGCTTCCAGCACCAACAGTTTGTGTGGTGCTGCATCGTTACTAGTTGCATTCCACGGAAGTGCCAGCAGCCACTCGATCCACTTGCGCGACGCACCATAGTCGCTGGTCCGACGGTCTGTCGCCTCGAGCTTCTCAATCTCCCGCATCAATGCGTCTTTCGTGGGTTGTGCCGCCATCAGCTTTGCGACGGCGCACCGCAGCCGCTGTCCATCGTCCTCATTCGTGAACCCCGTGCGTTCTTGGGGTCTAGGTAAGAGTCGTGCCTCGGCGGCGCGGCGCATCGCTTTGGTCTCGTCCAATAGCCGCGCTACGCCGGGCAGCGGAAACACCTCGAGCGACCGCTCAAAGTACGTTTGGGCGAGTGCAAACTGCCGCTCGCGACAGCACTTTTTGCCCAAGTCCCGCGCAAGCGCCGCGTCCTGTGCGCGCGCCGTCTCAGTCTCGGTCTCAGTCTCGGTCTCGTGCGCATCATCAGCCACGGACGTCGCCGTCGCCGCATCGGCCAACACGTGCGTGGCTAGACCCGCCGCGCCGTCGGGCGGTTGGCCGCTGTGCAGTACCGTAAGCAGCGTCTTCATCTGGAGCTGCAACTGTTCAATCTGCCGTTGCTGGCGCACGATCCGGCGCTCACGCTCCGTTGCGATACCCTGTGCGTGCGCGTGGCGCTGTTCAATCGCACGTAACGTGTGCTGCAGCGTCTCTAGGTGTATATTCTGCGTCTCCAGTTGTTGTGTGAGTCCACGGAATGTTGTACGCGACTGCTGCGCCTCGCGTCGTAAGAACGCAATCTCCAGTTCACGTTTGATCGCCTTGGAAGCGACAATGTCGATCGCAAGCGGTGCTTTGTGGTTGCTGGTAGTGATGGTGACGGGATCCGTCTCGTGTCGATCGTCGACTACGACAGATGCCCCCGCGTCCATCAATTTTTCCACAATAAGCAGCGCGTGCAGCGACTGTACGGGCTCGTTCACGAGGGCGCACGCAATCTGCAGTGCCGTGCGGCCGTGCCGGTCATGGACCGAGAGATTGGCGTTGGCTGCGACCAAGTACAACACGCAGTCCACGTGGGTGTGAGCACAGGCGACGTGCAGTGGCGTTGCGCCGTCCTCGTCCTGAGCGTCGACACCGTCAAAAGCATACTGGTCACCGGCCACGCGCCGCGCGTTCACGCTCAACAGCAGCTCCACGCACGCCGTGCTGCCGGCCATGGCGGCGTAGTGGATCGGCGTTGCGCCACCCAGGTTTTGTGCGGATGCGAGTGCCTGGCTGTGGATGGAAGCGGTCAAGATCCGCTTGACGCACGCAGCGTGGCCACGCAGACACGCGAGATGCAGTGGTGCATTGAGCGCCGCGTCACGTGCGTTTGCCTGCGCACCAAGCCGCAGCAGTAGTGCGACAATGTGGTCGGCGCTGGCGTGCTTGGCAGCGTCGGCCGCGCACGCGTGGTGGAGCGCAGTCAATTGGAACTGGTCGCGTGCCAGCACCAGGTCGCGGCGCGCGCGGTCATCCTCACAGGTCTCGTCCAGTACACGCTGGCACGCACCGTGGTCGCCGGCGCGACACGCTACATGGAGACGCGTCAGCGCGTCGTTGGGGTCGCTCACTTGGTCTGGCGTCTGGATCTCTCGGATTGAGATGGGCTGCCCGCCGGCGCGTGCGAGGCACTCGGCCGCTGCCTCGCCCGAGAAACACAGGATCCGCAAGTGCGCTGGGCGATCGACTTCCACAAGCCGCTGAAACACGCGATGCGAAACCATGACGGCCGGGATCGTCACGTGGTCCACTTTGATGTGGTCGACGCTCATCACAAACGCCGCGTCGTCGTGCTCGGCGTCGTCGTTGCCGACGATCGCAGCCGCGGCGCCACACCGCTGGATGCGCTCGAGCTTGGCGGGGAACGTGCAGGCGCCGCGCTGCACGACCGCTATGGCGTCGGTGAGCGCTGCGCCGTTGCGGATCACGTCTTCGTGGGCCAGGAGCGGATCGCACACGACGCGACGGCCTTCGTAGACGGACTGGTTGGCCACGAGACAAAAGTCGGACAGCGGCGCGAAGAACAGCACGTACTCGGACGCATTGATGGCCCACTGCACGAACGCAAACACGGGCTGTTTCAACGTGGGCGTCAGTGTCGGTGTGGGATCGATAGCTGCATTTGTGGCGATAGTGGGCGCGGTGCCGTCGGATATTAATGCGGATGCTGGTGTTGCTGTGGGTAATAATGATTTGGCGTCGTCGGTGGACATCTCAGCGGAACTGGAAGCGTGGGATGACTCGCTTGGCGCCGGTGCCTCCCAGCGCTTGATGAGCGAAGATGTCTTGCGCTTGAGTGCCGCGCCCCAGCCACTGCTGCTGTCGTCTCGTGAGGTATTGCTGTCGCTCGTGTGCCCTTGCATCGCGAGCAGTCGCGCGGCTTCGCACTCGGCGACGAGCTCGTGCTCGCGCGCGGCTGCATGGATCTCGAGCGTGAGCACGCCTGTCTGAACCGACGGTGGATACTGCTTGAAGAGCTGGTGCACGTCATAGAGACACATCATGACGCACGGGATACGGATGGTATCACGTCTCTCCAGTATCACAGCATCGGTGTCGGTGGCATCGGCGGCCATGGTGAACATTCCAAACGGCTCTTCGCGCGTGTTGTTAGCAAGGATCATGGCGACGGCGCCGGCCTGTTGGATACGCTGAGCCTTCTCCAAGAACGAGCAGCCACCTCGCACGACCAATACAATCGCACCACGCATGTCGTCGGCATTGACGAGCGACGCGCGGTCGGCGCGTGGTGGATCCACGCAGACTAGTCGCGCGCGATGGATGAGCGGTGCACGCGCGCCAAACGTTGCGAGCGGACACATGCGGCGGCCCAGCGCCGTATCCCACGTGATGAACGCATGCGTCATGGTGACGCTTCGGGTTGGAAAATGAAAGTGGTCGGATATTGCGGCTCGAATCCTTTCGATCAATCCATGGAAAATGAAGAGCCACATTTTATGAATACCGATGAAAGCGTACCCATATCACACCTTAAAAAAAGAGCTTGCAAGTTGATCCAATGCGTCGGGGAACGCCGAGCACACTCATCTCATATCCGCAGCAAGCGCGAGGCGAGACGACTGCAGTGACTACCACAAGCCTGAGGGGGTTCATGATGGAGATGTGGGAGGGAGAGGAGCCGAAGGACTTGAACGTGGGTCCATTTAATTGGAGGCGTTCGACGGTCAAGTGACAATGAATGCCTAATCCCAGGCGACAGTAGTGTTCGCAGTGGCACGCACTGGTGATGATTTCAATTCTCTCCACTTGTTGTGATGGAGGAATCAAGATGAGTCGCAGCAAAGTCACCCGACGTTTTCTCCATTAAAGATGAAAATCGCAGTGTCGTCTGAGTCGAGAGGTCGCCTGAGGAGCCGCGAAAAAATCCTGGAAAGCGCACACCACCCCACAACTACATCCATCAAACCAACATGGCCAAGCCACCCGCGTCAGCCACATCGTCGTCGCTAAGTGCCAGGACCTTTAAGTGGTACGTCGACACGGAGAAGCATGTGGTGACGTGGAATTTCGAGCGTCGCGGATGGCTCAAGACTGACGGCGACGACTGGAACATCTACTGGGCGTCCAAGGCGTCCGTCAAGACCCTATTCAATCCAGAAAACGGCGTGCGGCTCGTCGATGGCCAGTTTGTAAACCATTTCCCGAATCACTATGAGCTCACGCGCAAAGACCTCATGGTCAAGAACATCAAGCGCTACAAACGCGACGCGGCTACAACAACCGTAGCTGCTACCACAGCGACTACTACCACAGCCTCCACCTCGGCTGCATCGACCGACGCAGCGTCGCTCGACTTTTTGCCCACAACGTATACGCTGCCGGCCGACTACTCGCTTTTTGTCGAAGAGTTTCGGCGCAACCCCAACACCATGTGGATCATGAAACCTAGTTCCAAAGCGCAGGGCAAAGGCATTTTCATCATCAACAAACTCTCGCAGACCAAGAAGTGGGCCACTCCGAACCCGCGGTGGGCCGCACCGAACGGCAGTGCGGCATCTACGAACACCAACCCTCCCACCGCCGCGAAAGAAGGTTACGTGGTCTCGCGGTACATTGAGAACCCGCTGCTAGTCGGTGGCAAGAAATTTGATCTGCGCATGTACGTGCTTGTGCTGTCATACCGACCGCTGCAGGCGCTCGTGTACCGCGAAGGCTTTGCGCGGTTCTGCAACGTCAAGTACTCGGCCGACGTCGACGCCATGGACAATCCGTTCGTCCACCTCACGAACGTCGCGGTCCAGAAAAACAACCAAGACTACAACAGCAGCCACGGCGGCAAGTGGAACATCAAGAACCTCCTTCTCTATGTCGAGGCGACGCGCGGCCGCGGAAGCAGCGACAAGCTGCTCAGTGACATCCACGCAGTCATGCTTCACTCGCTGCGTGCCGTGCAACACGTAATCATCAATGACCACCACTGCTTTGAGTGCTACGGGTACGACATCATCGTGGACGACACGCTCAAGCCGTGGCTCGTCGAGGTCAACGCGTCGCCGTCACTTACCACCACGACGGCCGACGACCGCAACATGAAGAGCCGACTGCTGCGCGACGTGCTGGAGCTCGCGGTCGTACATGACACTCCGGACGTTAAGCGCGTATTGTCGCAGACCCCCGTGGTGAGTCCGACAAACGGTTTTTCGTGGCTCCTGAATGAAGCCGCGACGCTTGAGACCGACCGGCAGCGTTTGGAGGCCCAAAAGAAGCAGCAGCAACGTAAGACCTCGGCGCAGTGGCGGTGAGTGGGTGACGAATAGGGATACACTGTATCCCTCATTGTTGAGCGGTGGCCAAATGGAAGTTCCTTCTGACCGCACCTCAGCGCTCGCCTGTGAGCGCTGTGCGGTGATGCACGCCTATTCGCCGACCGTCTCGGTGTCTCCACTTGGACGTAGGACCTCCGTGTAACAAAATGGCTGAGCCAGTGGCCAACGTTGCAACGGACTACAAACGCGCTTTGGTGCCTCGCCTGCTCTTAGCAGTAGATACAACTATTGATGCTCGCCATCAGACGTAACTCAATACTCCCACTTCCGCGACGAAAAAAGACTGCACTCGCACCACTCGTCCGATCGCGTCAAATGGCGAGGCCTCTCTGCTCTCATATTCGGAGATTTCGCTCGGTGCCTTTTCTTTTTTTTGCTGCTTAATTTATTGCTCGACGCACCGAGGGAGACTCCAACTTTATTATTGTCCAGTAACTCACATTGACACTACAGGAGCACTCATTAAGTGAATGGGGAGTTCAGGGAGACCTAGAATTAGACCTTGTGACCTCCGGCATGACCTACAAAACACCTAGTGTGGTCTGTTGTATGGCATTACAACGTTTTAACCTGTAAGAAGTCCGTCCGTAAGCTAGCTGCCTTCGATGCCATCGTATATAGCTTACCGGGTCACACGGTAACCCCGATGAGGCGACTTTTGATGCAGTGCAGAATAACTGGTTCCTGCTCTGAGACACTAGAATGCACCGGGTAGGCACGATAGATGCCACAGATATCGTAGATGGTCAACGTGTGTAATTGTGGAGGTTAGTGGGAGCCAGCGCATCATGGAGAGGCGCATAACAGCCACTAGTTTTGAAGCGGTGTTCGGGCAGCATGATGTGAAATTGGTGGGTTGCATTAGAGTGACTTTTGATAGCTAATTTGCTGTAGCTTACTGTGATAGATGCGCACTGAGAGCGATCACTACACGCAGCGTATGCACCATGATGGAGAGTGCCCGCTAAGGATCTTGAGCGAATGAAATACAGCAAACCTGTTCGAATTCTAGCGACCGATGGTCGAGACCTCGTTGGCGTGTTGTAGACAAACAGAAATACTGAAGGGAAAGCAAGTAGAAAGCAAAGTGAACGTAACACGCGCAATACTATATCCCTCGAATGAACCTACTCACTGATTGCATCTTACTTCCACGGTGCAGCATATGCAGGATCTCGACGCGGTGGGTATTGAGCGCTTGGGTGTTTCAGACAGACAAAGAGACCGAAGTTGCAACCGTCGAGTTGATTCGCGTTGTTGTGCGCAACAATCGTTAAGATCGAGAACAGCAGTTTCGTTGTCGGTGAGGCTCGCCGCCGGCTCCCGGAGTCCTCGCTCGCATCCTGGCGTCGGCTTGGAACTGTAAAACTTGGTATCGTTTTTTGGCTAACTGACACATATGGCGCTGGCCCAGTGTCAATCGCTAAAGTACACTGGGATGAACAAGGTCGTTGCACTGTCGTCTGCGGTGACAGCACGGAGATGACCACGTTCTTGGCTATTGTGCAGCTTGGACTTGCCACGTCCGATGATCTTGACCACAGAAAGCACACCAGTATAATCGACCCCAGCGTAGACTTGCTCGAAGAGCTCACAGAGGCAACGATGACTCCGTCGTTTAACCAGTTGAGCGGCTGAGAGGGTACAAGGGGGCGTCGTGGTAGTCAGTGATGCATGGGAGACCTGGTAGGTATATGGTCGGTTAGAGGCCGCCACGCCATTCGCGAGATCAACACAAGTCGGATGGGGCGCGGTAGGAGCTTTGGCAGCAACATCGAGACGCAATCACGTTTTTCCTGATCATTGCGCTGTTCATGTCTTCAATTAGTTTGCGGGTGTACATCCCCACCTTGGGATCGGCACGACTTCGTCCTTGAAAGTCGACTTAACTTGGGCTGGGGAGTTCTCGGGGATCGACGCTTGACGGCTGTACCATCGGGATAGCCAACCTCGATACACTCACCCTCTTGCGTTGCTGTATTAAACAGTGACATGCAGGCCTAGAGCAGCTTGGGCGGAAGAATGTAGTAGACATCGTGGTTAAGCGTAGGGTTGGTATTATTCGGGAGCTTGGGTATTCTGTTGTCGTTTTTGGTGGACTTGACTTGCATTCTAACCAGGCGCGCAGACGCTCTGATTAGGCTTGGCTTCTCGTCGTCGACACCATCAAGAGCCTCAGGCATTGTCGACTTGTCGATCTCACGCTTCGAATCTTCGGCGACGTTAAACTCTCATGCCGCTTCGCCAGAATCGCGATACACCTGTTCTTCGGTTGCCCGGTTCTTGGCGCTCCGATTCAGCCTGATCGTTGCAGCCGGATCGTCACTTGTACCGTAATCGTCACCAGACTTGAGTAGGTCTTGATCAACTGAGTTAAAACGGTGCGAATCTTGGCGTGCTCTCTCGTTGGACGGGGAACGCTCTTGCCCACGCGTGTCGGTTCTGCGCTGAAAACTGACCCGGGAATAAACTTGCACTAGTTGCTGCGTGTCACCGCCTACTGGTCCGTCGGCCAAAGAAGTACAGGCGCCGTGGAGTCCAGTTGGCGCCGACCCGCTTCTCTTTCTCCTTTTGCCATTGCCGTCTTGCGTTTGTCAGCAAGGTATGTTCTAATTTCCCTCGCATGAGTGACATAGTTACCACCAACGTGACGACCCAGATCTTCCAGAAGTACCGTAGCAATTCGTCAAAGTACGATTGATACGGAGAAGGAAACAAAACTCGGATAAGCAGAAAGGGAAACAAACCTCCACGAAAATGGCAGATCAAGAGGAAGCGCTTGCGTCGTACGTGCTTGACTTGGCTTCTGAATAGACGCTCTCTCGGTAACCGCGGAGGGAGAGAGGTTGCTGACATGGCTGTTGGTCCTTTCACTTCTTTTTAGGTTCATGAGCATTACAGGCGCGAGCTCCGTGACGGCGACTCAATACCTAGAGGTGAGAATCATATGCGTCTCGTTCAGCGCAAAACGGGGGAGATTTGCGGCTCTCAAACGCTTCTATTTGTGTTGGTGACTGATGTACGTTCGATGGATGGATGGTGGTGCAGCTTACGAATGGGTCGCTTCAAGAAGCGGTGGGTTTTGATACGCTGGGTGGAAACGGTGCGAACCTCACGCGCATGTGTTCATGACGGCTTGTTGGATTTGAGCAGGTGAACCTTTTCATGGAGAGTGGGGGAGGTGGCGCTGGCGCTATGGCCCCCGCGGCGTCTGCGACCGCGTCGTACGACGAGTACGTTGGGTTCCAAACGAACACTGTCCCTGCATCTCGATTTGACCGTTGTGTTTGCTACAGTGATGTACGCGCGCCGGATCCGTCCAAGCGACAGCGCTTGTTTGGTGACAACAGCTTTGACTGTGAGTTGTGAACATGGTGATGTGCTGAGAGGCGCAACGTGATGGACTAAGGAGAGCGTTTTGTGAATTTTCAGCGATTCCGATCCGTCGGCTCCACGAACAGTACCGCGACTTCGCTGCCGAAAGTATTGCTGCGATTAATGCGTCATCTAGTAGTTCGGCCATCAGCGCCGCGTTCAGTGAGTTTCAGTGCTCTTCGTAATGTGGAAATCTTAGGTCTGACGTCAGTCGTCGGACCACATTAGCAGGAGGCGACTCGGACGACTCGAGCCGGACACGCGATCTCAGCAGCCTTTTTGTGCCACCGGTCGACCTCATGTTCAAGGGGACATACTCGGAGGTGCGTTCAGGATCCGAAACACCGTAAGAGCCCGCGGGTGCTGATATTTGTTTATCGTCTATCTCTTATGGCAGGCCCGTGCGTTGGCGAAGAGCGAAGGGAAATGGCTCTTGGTAAATATTCAAGACGAGATCGTGTTTGCAAGCCACATGCTCAACCGCGATACGTGGGCGGACGATGTTGTGCAGAACGTTGTCGCCAGCGGCTTTGTCTTTTGGCAGGTAACGTTACAGTACTGAATGTGTGACTATGATGACGTTCGCCATTGCTAATAGCAACTATGTGTAGCACTACTGGGTATCGGAACACGGCAAGAAGTTTTGCCAGCTCTATCAAATCGACCGCGACCATCTTCCGATCATTGCAATTGTGAACCCAAAGACGGGCGAGATTGCGCTCAAGTGGACTGGTTTCATTGAGCCTCAGACAATGACCGAACGCCGTGCGTAGTTCCTGTCGCTCCTTCCTGTAGAGCGTTGCTCCTCTGACCGCACGTTGATGTTGTGGTGCTTGATAGTTTCAGATTTTTCGTTTACGCGTTCCGTGGAAGCTGACGAGTTGGCTTCCACGAGCGGAGTGGTGAGGCGTGGTGGCGTGTTCTGCGACTATGGAAATCTGTTTCTGACTTCGTCGGTTTATAGGACCAACCTCGTCAGCGCGACATCGCCGACGCGTCTGAAGACGACCAGCTTGCAGCTGCTATTGCTGCTTCGTTGGAAGGTGCGGGAAGTGGTGAATCTCAAGGGAGTGAACATGACGCCGACGCGGAAGAGAAAGCACAAGAACCTTTTGTAGAAGCAGTTCTCGAACCAATGCCGCAAGAGCCTACAGGTAAAGTTGTTGGTTCTGATCACGAGAAATGACTGTGTTTGTCTGACTGTGAGTGATGTGCTACTGTAGTGGGTGGACCAGACGTTGCGCGTGTGCAGATCATCGCTCCCGATGGAAGACGCCTGACGCGTCGATTCCTCAAGACAGACCCGGTCAAACTGATCTGGTTGTTCGCCAAGCACGAGGTAGGACAGTACTATGTTCTGTATTACGCGCAACGCGTTTTCGCGCTGACTTGTTGTTGGCGTACGTATAGATCCCCGAGGCTCGACAGCGCGCGTTTGAATTGCGAACATCTCACCCGCCCAAAGCTGTGGCGTTCGGCGACGAGGTCACCCTGGCCGAGAGCAAGCTCGCGAACGAGTCGCTGCGCCTCCATTGGGTGTGAGTGTACAGACTGTGGTAGTGAGAGAACCGCATAGGTCGTGGCGCGACGACAAGCATGGTGGCTAGCAACGGAGACACTAGTGCTTCACCACCAACCACTACAGTGACTCGCCATTTTGGATCGGACTAATCGATCAATGTGAATTTCGTGGAGGCACTTCGATGTCACTCGGCTCTGTTTCGTCCTTCTCGTGAGGGAATCCTCTGTTGAACTTGCACCTACTTCTGATTGGCAGTATTTCCGTTTTTTTATTTTTAACCAATCAAAAGCCAGAATTGCAGCTAGGTAATCATGTGGGTAGGGTTTCACGAGATGTGGACGAAGAGCTCCATGGCTGAAGGCACCGGATCTCGTGGCCTCTGGACACGCGAGTGGCTCATTTTCATTCTTCAACCTCCCTCTTCCTGCCGACCACTGCGTTCTCCTCAGGTCCGTCCTCCCTTTTCTGGTCTCTCGCTCTCTTGCAATGAACTCGCGTGGGGCGTTTCAGAGAGCAGTGCTCGCTGTGGCTGTCGTGCTAACGCTCGCATGGGTCTCTCTTGTGCACGTCGTGCAGTGGCTCCCTCTCCAACTCACCACCACCACCACGCACGCACGCCGCCCCGCCATGACGCTCACAAGCTTTGTCTCCGTCTCGCCCGAGAGCGACTTTCCGATCCAGAACCTCCCGTACGGCGTGTTCTCGACCAAGACCAACCACAAGACCCGAGTCGGCGTCGCCATTGGTGATTTGGTTAGTGTCACTGAAGACGAATCTTTTTTATGGTTGGATGGAGAAACTGATGTGAGTGAGGTGGAGTAGGTGTTGGATTTGGCGGTGCTTGCGTCGGAAGGACTCTTTGAAGGCTTCGATGCGAGCTGCTTTGATGCGGTGCGTTTGGTTGGGGTACTCACTCTAAAGTAGGGAGCTGCTAACGTCGTAGGATCTTTCGCTCTGAAAACACAGCCGGCGCTGAATGCGTTCATGGGGCAAGGCAGCAAATCCTGGGCCATGGCGCGTGCGACCGTCCAGAAGCTCCTCTCGGCCGACGTCGCCACGTTGCGCGACAATGACGCGCTCCGCAAGCGCGCACTGATCCCTATGGAGAATGTAGGCTTTTCTCTCGCCTCCACTTCTCGATGTTAGACCTTTCAAACTCACGTGTATCTATTCCCTTGTAGGTGATCATGCACTTGCCGGCCAAGATTGGCGACTACACGGACTTTTACTCGTCGCGCGAGCACGCGACCAACGTCGGCATCATGTTTCGCGGCGCCGATAATGCGCTCCAGCCCAACTGGCTCCATTTGCCTGTGGGGTACCACGGCCGCGCGTCGTCGGTCGTGGTCTCGGGCACAGACGTGCGCCGCCCGCGCGGCCAGATCCAGGCCGACCCCACGGACCCATCCAAGGGCTCGCTCTACAGTCCGTGCCGCGTGCTCGACTATGAGCTCGAGCTCGCGTTCTTTGTGGGCCCAAGCAACAAGCTCGGCGATCCGATCCCCATGGCCAAGGCCGACGAGCACATTTTCGGCGTCGTGCTAATGAACGACTGGAGCGGTGCGTACCCGGTATTATCACTATGAGTGTAAAGTGCGTTTGACTGATGGAATGGGATGACTGACTGATGCCTCTAGCCCGCGATATCCAAAAGTGGGAGTACGTGCCGCTCGGTCCGTTTGGTGCCAAGAACTTTGCGACCACGATTTCGCCGTGGGTCGTGCCACTCGCGGCACTCGAGCCCTTCCGCTGCGAGCCGAGCTTTGGGCCCGTTCAAGACCCCGCGCCGCTGCCGTACATCCAGGACCCCAACTACGCCAAGGGCACGTACGACATTCAGCTCACGGTCGCGCTCCAGCCCGAGAACGCTTCGACGGCCCACGTCATTACCAAAAGCAACTTCCGCAACATGTACTGGAACATGAAACAGCAGCTCGTGCACCACACGGTCACGGGGTGCAACATGCAGCCAGGCGATTTGTTGGCGAGCGGTACGATCAGTGGCCAGACCGAAGACAGCTTTGGCTCGATGCTCGAGCTCAGCTGGCAAGGCAAGCGCGAGATCAAGCTGGGCGACTCGGGCGACGTGCGCAAGTTTATCAAGGACGGCGATGCGGTCCAAGTGCGCGGCTTTTGCCAGGGCGACGGCTACAGAATAGGCTTTGGTGCGTGCGACGGCAAGGTGCTCCCGGCCCACGAGTCGTAAGGCGTACGAAAGCAGGTACCATCGCTCCAGTCGCCAAGAGGAAGGTCTTCTTCCCTCCACGCTCTCACCCATTGTTCGCTTTCGTACTACATCTCCTGTAAGCAGTACTCAGAAAAACACGGCGAGAATAGGAAAAACATCACGTTTTGAGACGTGCTTGGGTGGCCTGCTTGAACAAATACTCTCCTCTATACAGTAGTCGACTCGCTGGTTCCAAATAGCTGCGCGAGTCGTACTTTTTTCCCACGGTGGCTCGCAAGCGGGGTCGCGACGTAGGTGACCACATCGTCGTCGGCTTGCGACGGGAAAGTCATTGTCTCCATGGCCGCAGTCACTTCTGAGGCCGCATTCTCGCTCGTCGCCGGATCGAACGCCGCTTCACCGCTCGCAAATGTCGCTTCCCAATCGCTAAAATCCACCATGCGCAACGACAGCAGTCGATCCAGCTTGTCCATCCACTGGGCGACAACGCCTTTGCTAGTCGCCGACGACGCGGTCGATGTCGATTCGGAGGCGCCGGCTGTGTCCGTCATCTCGACGTCGCTGGCGTCGTCTTCATTCGATGCGGCGGCCTCGACCCCCCATCGTGCTTGTAGTATCGACAGCTTTTTCTGTTCGTCATCCGTGTACCCCTTCTTCTGCGTCTCCCCATTCTCGCTGGTCGGGCGTCCACTATCAGTAGTCGTCCCACTGCTACTTGTGCCTTGGATCGAGAACGATTGGAGCAACTGCATGAGCGCCGCGAGCTCGGGGAACGCATCGCGTAAATACCGAAAGTAGTCGTCCACGAGCGGAAACTCGGCAATGAACGACTCGGCAAACATGGGCTGCGACACGTGGAGGTACGACGTCACGTCGCCGCGGACCGAGAGCGGCTTGCGCTGGAAAAACTGCGTAAAGTACGCGACCCCGAAATCACTCACGACACTGAATTTCGTGAGTTCACTGGTGGCCACGCCACGGAGACGCAAGTGCGGATGGAGCGCGTGCGCGAGGAGGTAGAGTGGCTGCTCGCAGTCGTGCCACACGACTTCGAGCGCGTGCTGGACATCGTTAAAGCCGTCGGCGGCGGCAAACACCGTCGCGAGGTGCGTGAGTGTATCGGCGAGCGTGACGCGGCCACTGATCACGAGCTGATTATCGACGACCGCCAGTGCACGCAACAGCGAAGCGACACGGAAGAGATCGGCGCGACTGAGCTTGGCGTCCACTGTCGCGTGGCACGCTGCCATGCGGTCACTCACGAGTTCCTGGGCCACGGACGCAAAGGTCGTCCAGTCGTCGTGGTCGGCGTTCGCAAAAAAACCATTTGCCGCGAGGGCGGCGTGAATTTCGGGCACCTGGATGAGCTCGTTTACGGTCGTAATGGTCTTGGCGACAAGAGGGTTCTGAAGCGCCTTGCGGAGACAGAACGCTACCATGTCTTCGAGGCGCACGACAAACGCAACGGTCGGCCACTGCGCGCGCAATAATCCCACGGCGCGATGCATCACGGGGCTCGGCGGCACCATGACGACGCCGGCGGCGAGCTCGTGGTCGTCCCGCACGCGGCGCAAGTGCGTGCCGAGGAACCGCGCCACCTCAAGACCGTGGTAGTAGGACAGCGTAGCACCTGTGGTACGAACCCCCGACGCAATGCCAGTGATCAGACTGTCTTCGTCCATCGTGTCTTTTTCAGAGGCGATGTAGTGCAATGGCACAGCGACGCCATTGCCGCTGAGCGTACACTCGATACTGGGGACGGTCGAGTCCGTCGTGGGTTTGGAGACGGAGATATTGATGACCACGGGCAACTGCGATGTCGGTAACGAAGCACTGTCGTCTGCGACGGTAGCACCATCCGCCGCTTGGGGGGGCGGCGTTGGTGATGACGGGAGAGTGATGACCTGCTTGAGCTTTTCAAGCTCGGGGTCGAGTTCCAGACGCACCAAGTCGTCAAGAATATGGCCGCGCAGTTCGGCGCTCGTGGGCACGAGACTCGCGGGCACGTGGGCACCGGCCGCGGCGAGACGCAGAAGCTTTTTGGCGCTTAAAGAGTCGACCCATTCGAACGGCAGAGCATGCTGCAGCAAAAACTCGATGAGAATCTGGTGCAGCGACGCACTGCTGCCTGCATCCCCATGGCCCGCGAGCTGGAGGCGCATGGCTGCGTCCTGGTCGCGAGGCACACCCATGCCAAACGTACTATTGGCCGCCAACATTGCCTTGTTGAAGAGCACCGCATCTTTGGGGACATAGGGACACTTGGCCAAGTGCGTCTGCATGTTGGACTTGCGGCCCATGACCACGGTCGGGGTCATGGACGCCTTGAGTGCGTCCGGCGCGAGGTCAAATGCCTGCTGGCAAAAGTTGCACCGTGCAAAGTAGTACGCGCTGTCTTTCTTGCGCTGCATGCGCGTAAAATACTGCCACTCGTCGAGCGCCAGCCGTGCCGACGGCTGCGCGTCCTCGCCCGCCGCCGTAGACTCGGCCCCGCTGGCCTGGCCGAGACCGGCCGCCTCGATCGCGGCAACCGACGCCAGGGCACTGGCCGGGACCATTTTGATGCCGTCGGCTGTGGGCAGCGGCAAGAACGCATGGGGGCCCGACGACGGAGTCACGGGCGTGCGGCGCTCGAGCGATGGCAGCTCGCCTTTGAAGTGCGGACAGTGCACCAAGTGTTTGCGCATTTTCTCGCGGCGGCCGACCATTTTCTCGGGCACGAGCAGTGGCTTTTTGTCGTCGGGTGCCTCGTCGTACGCTGCTTGGCAGTGGCGACAGACTGCAAAGAAGAAGTTCGATTTGCCAATGTACCCTTCGTCTTGGAGGCGGATAAAGTGCTCCCACTCTTCCATCATGCAGTGCTTGCCGCGGCCGCCGCGGGGACCGCTGGCTTCGACGTCTTCGCCGCGGCGCTTGCGCTTCTCGCCGCTTTGGGTCTTAATCGTAACCGTACCCACTAAGGGTACGTCGGTCGCTATTAACTCGCTGGCATTGGTACTCGCAGTCGCAGTGGTGCTAGCAGCTCCGGCACCAGTCGGCGTGGTGGAGGTGGAGGCGGTTGTGGTGGAGGTCGCTGCGGGATCCATACTCTCGACCGACACTGTAGCGGCCGATGCTGCAGCCGCCGCCGCCAGTGCGCGCTGCTCCATTTTGTACTGTGTTGCGTAGAGCGGACAGACCTTGAGGTGCGCTTTCATGGCTGAGCGGCGGCCCGTGAGTTTGGCCGGCGGATTGATGAGCTGCTTTTGCTCGTAGCCGCGCACACAGTGGCGGCAGTGCACGTACCAGTAGGATGAATTGGGCACTCGACCTTCTTCGGGGAGGCGCTCAAAGTGGACCCACTCGTCCATAGTACAACCGCGCCCCATGGTAATCAAGGGATTTGGTGAACAGCTTCAACGAGAGGAGTTCGTATCGGGTTTGTTGGTGGCGACTGACAACGCGATAATGGAGCACAGTGGTTGTTATGAAGCGCTGCTGACGGCATAATGGGGGGAAGAGATCCAGTGGCTGTTACGGTGCGCGGGAGAATTGCCTCTATCAATCCAAGTTGTCTGATAACTAATGATATGAATTCATAATGTAAACTCCAGATACATGGAGAAACAGATTCAAAAACGAATGTTACAGAAAATGAGGTGATGAGGTTAAATGAGGTTTGAATAATGGGAAGCACATGTACCAGTTCTATGGTACGCTGATGTTTTCGAACCTTGAGGCTGCTGCTAATCTGCGACGTGTGAAGTGAGCTCAAAACGAAAACGATGTGGTCGAGCCTTTGTCCTGGCGTTCTCGCAGTCGCTCAAAGCGGGCCGTGAGCTCGTCAAAGTCGGGGACACCATCAAGCAGTGTATCCGCAGCAGGTGCAACTACTGCTGGCGGCGGCGCTTGTGGTGGTGCGTGCGGTGGCGCCGGCGGCATGTGATTGGGCGGCGTGTATGCATGCGACGCCGCGGGCGGTGGCTGTTGATACCCGTGATAAGACGATGCTGCTGGCGGTGGTGGTGCGTACGACGTCGGTGGAGGTGGCAGTGCCGAGCCGTACATATCACTTGGACTGGCGGTTGGTAGATTTGGAAACGCTAATGATAATTTACCGTGTGGAGGCGCCTGTTGTATGGGAAAAGGACAACGCTTCGTCAGCTGAGAATCAGTCCTTCATCATATCGACGTGCTCACTCACCGCTGCGTATAACGCGGCAAAATCGGGTCCGGACACACCAGCATTCCCAATCGAGGAACCGTTCGGCGCGGGGATCGGCGCGAGCGGGTCGACAATCGCAGATTCGTCGGGCTCCCACTTGACGTTAAACTGTTTCGCAATCTCCTTCATATAATTGACGACCAAGTACGCACTAGGCGGCTGTAGTTATTTTCCATAGTACCAGCACCCAGTGAGTACATGCTCAAGTGAATTTTCGAATCGATGGACTTACCTGCACGCTCAGCTTCTGAATCACACGCTCGTTGACGCACCCGTCGACATTGCGTACCGCGGCGGCGGCAAAGTCCTGTCCGTATTTCTTGGTCAATTGCTTCTTGACCTATTGATCATCCATACGATGAGACCACCGCAATACCAGACTACCATCCCTTGAATGATTGCACCTCAGTGAGCTCTTGGATCTCGGTCCGATTTGCTGCCCAAATGAGGGTACACACGGCTTCCCGCATGTCGTACGGACAGTCGCGTTCGGTCTTGATCAGGTTCTAGACCACGATCCCCAGCATTAGCACCGCTTGAGCTAATCGCCCATACACTCAGTAATATACGAAACGCACCGCTCGCTCTGCGACCAGCTCACAGAGTAGTTCAATGATCTCGTATCCTTCAATCGTAAAGTCGTCGCGGATGATCCCTTCCACCTACACCAACATCCGTGATTAGTTCTCACAGACACACACCCCAGCCGCTAAACACTTACGCGAATGCGCGCTTTCTCTTCTTTGTCGTCCGACAGCATGTTCGCAATCTCGCGCCGCGCACCCACGGTCGAGTTTTTCTTCTTGTTCTTTACAATGCCAATGCGATGCACGGCCATTTTGAGGTTTGGTTTCAGCTTGTTCACGTCGAAGCCAAACATTGCTCCGCGCCGTATCTAAAGGTTTTTTTCTATTGTGTAGCGTGATGGAGAGCGTGTCTTCTGCGTTGCTCCGTAGTGAGATCGCGGCGGCAGCGCTGAGAGAGACAGCAGGCAACGAAATGATCGTGTTTCTTTGAGGAAGTGTCCAACGAGTTACTACAATAAGCACTTTTGATTGGCTTTTAAGTGACAAAATGCATTTTGATTGGTTGAAATATTGTCTATCTCCGTCGGAGTGTTGGCGTGCGACAGTCATTTTCACTGGGTTCTTTCACCGGCGTATGTGAACATGGACCTTCAAGCCAGAGCGATGACTTTGACCCATAAGAATGGAGCGACCGTGAATCGTTCCTACAAGCTTCTAAACAATATACTAGTCGTACGCTACCACCAAGCAGCCGTATCGTAAGGCCAACGGACAGCCTGCGAATCGCCATGGAATCAGAAACAAGCGCGTGCTCAAAATCAATCTCACGTTCTCCACATGTGTCCAGCCCTCCCTCCCTATCTTCATTCCATCTCCCCATCTTCTCCTTCCTCCGCCATATCCATTGTGTCGTCTTGCTGTAACCTTCACCGTCATACCTTGACGACTTCTTCATTCGCCCCATGTCGGTGGCTTCTTGCGGCCCGAAAACGTTCGTCGCGTCGTCGTGGACGAGGTCGAGGTCGACATTGTACTGGAGACGCTCACTTCCGACAGCCGCGATGAATCCGACTTGGCGTCGCGCTCCGACTTGCGCAGCTTGTGGAACAGGCCACGGTGGGATTTTGGCGTCCCGTTCTTGGCCATCGGCTCTTCCGACTGACCGCTTGAGCTCGTTTCGCTGAGGCGGTACGAGTTGTCCGAAACCGAGTGCTGACTCAATCGTTCCTCGCGATCGAGTCGTTGTCGCTCGGCTTCAAGCACTTTCTCTGCCGGCTCAAAGAACCTCACGTCCGAGTCTTTGTCGGCTAGGTTGCGTGTGCTCGGTGGGGCATGGGAGTGGCGCCTGGCAGGCGGCGTGCCGGTGCGTTTCTCCCACATGCGATAGTAATACCATCCCGTGAGCGAGACGTAGGTCGTCGCGATGAGCACTTGCTTGCGCACGCGCGCGTTCAGAGCCACGACGATGAGAAACACCAGCGAGACCAGCAGCAACCCCAGCGCGAGAGTCATGGTCAATCACCAGCGTGCAGCTACGCCGTTGGTTCCGAGTGATATAGAGAGAGAGAGCGAAGGAGACACCGCTCCTGTGTGATGAAGACCTGTCGAGGGTACTGGCTGTGACTAAGAGTCGCTAGCGTCGGTCCACGGCGCGGTGGAGGGCGGTACGAAGGCGCCGCGTGTAATGTGTTCTCGTCGGTTCCTTCCTCGGCCGTTTATAACCAGCGTTAATCGGCGGTTGCACTTTCGTGATTACTTTCAGTGCTTCGACTCTACTTACAGTCATACAGCTCAGTCCATGTCTCTTATCTGTGCCTAGTATAGGATAGAAGCCCAATCTAAAGACCTTATCGGCCTGGTATAAGGTGAACCACACTATGTATTCCACGACCGTTCAAGATCCAGCCGGACATTGGAAGAACTTGCAGCGACTTCGCACAACACCATGGGCGACGCCACGCTCGAGACGCTTATCTCCAAGACACAAGAGCTACTGCAGCCGTTGATTGCCAAGCCTAAGCTCGCCGACAAGCTCCTGTCCAAGCCGCCGTTCCGCTTCCTGCACGACATTTTCGCTGCGCTCACACAGGCTACTGGATTTGCCAAAGGCCTCTACAATGACGTGGAACTCGACTCAGCCAATGTCAAAGAGAAAAACCACAAGACGGCGTACCTCGACAAGATGCTTATGTGTGTGGGCATTGCACTTGGCAAAGAGGTCGACGCACGCTCGGCCAAGATCGTCGCTGGCCTCGAGCCCGAGAACACCAACCTGTTTCTCCAAGATCTTGCAACGGCCGCGGCCAATACATCGCTGGATTGGGCGAAGGCTGTCCAGAAAACGCTGGATAAATTGCCTTCGCTCGCGGCCGATGGAAGCCTCGCTATCGCAGGCGGAGGAGTAGGTGCAGCTGAACCCAAGAGCGCGGACACTGCACAGATGTCACGGCCTGCGTCCAAGGAGAAAAGCGGCGCGCCGTCCGATGCCGACAAGGCTGCAGCCGCAGAGGCCAAGGCCAAGGAACGCGCCAAGCGGGAGAAAGACGAGACCGACAAGAAAGAGCTCCAGCGCCAAGCATCGCTTAAAGCTGAGGCCAAAGCCGAGCCGACGCCGGTGGCGGGCAGCAGTCGCAAAAAGGCACCGCCGGACAACAACGACGTAGATGACGCACTGCAGCAGCAACTCCGTGAGTGCAATGGTGACTTTGAAAAGACCAAAGACGCGGTCGAGAAAATCATCACCAAGCCCAAGATGTCAGTCAAACTACTGAGCAAACCGCCGTTCCGATTCCTCCACGACATTGTGTCCGAAGTCACGCGCGTCACGGGCTTTGCCGACGGTCTCTACAGCGGCGACGAGCTCGACTCGAACACAATCAAAGAAAAGCAACCCAAGATCGACTACCTTGCCAAGGTCATTTCGTGCGTGAGTGTCCACTTGAACATGGAGGTGGATGTCAAGCCGGCCAAGATCGTTGCGGGGCTCGAACCAGAAGAGACCAACAAATTTCTTCAGCTTTTGGCGGTGGCGTGTCGCCAGGGCAGCTCCGCAGATGCGGTGCAGCGCGTACTTTCGGGCGATACGACACTGCGCGCGTCGAGTGCTGGCGCCAAGAAACCTAACAAGGCAGCCGACCGCGAGACCACGCCCGAAGCCAAGCTGTCGTCGCGGTCGACGACCCCACAAGAAGTCAAGACGCGGGCTAGTGCCCCATCGGCCGAGAAAGAAGCCAAAGAACCAGCAGTTGCATCAGGCGGGTTTGTGGCGCCAATGAAACCGATGAAGACAGCTGCCGATGACGATGACGACGGCGGCAACTTGAGATTCCAGTCGAATGAAGCCAAAGCCGAGACAGATGATGATGGCGGCGGGACGCAACGCGCGCCAGGTACAAGTGGTGGTTTGGGTACGTCCCGCACGTCGCGGCCAACGACGGCGCGTCGTCGCCCACCCAAGCTCAAGGAGAATGTGACAGAGGTCGGGCGCATGCACGTGCCCGACCTCAAGGTCGCCGCGGTCTCAGGAATCATGAAGGACGGTGACAATGCCGACAGCGACGATGACACAAGCGACAACAACAATACCGCAGGTGCAGGCGGAAGCCGGCCATCGAGCTCGTCGTCGATCCACAACGTCGATGACGGCGCACAGCACGGCCGGCTCGTGCGAGAGATTCTCAAGAACGAAGAAGCCGCGCGCAAGGAACGCGAAGACGAAGACGCCAAGGAAGCTGCCGGCGGCCCAACGCTCGAAAGCGAGACCGGCATCCGGCTTGGCCGTCGGAAGAAATCGTTCAAAGACAAATCCAACACGGCGGCCTCGTCGGCCGCCGAGATGAACGAACTGCGCGGCAATATTCAGCGGATCTGCCAGGCGACGCTGCCCATGGGCAAAGCCATTGAGTTTGTGCACGAAGATCTGGACGCCATGTCCAAAGAACTGGACAAGTGGAAAAAAGAGTACGAGAAAAAATGCGACGTCTACGAAGAAGAAAAGAAAAAAACCGACGAAGCACTGCAGCCGCTGCAAGTACAGCTGCTCGAAGTCGAAGAGCTCATCAAAGAGCAAGTCCACAAGATCAATACACTCAAGGGCACGATCGCCAAGAACGAAGAAAAGACCCAAAAGCTCCTGCGCATGGTGGTGTCGGCGTGAAGAGACGACGAACCTGCGATAGCGAATACAAGAGTGATGGGCAGTTTGGAAATAGTGTCAGAATGTATTAAACGAAGCCTGTATAATTCGATATGTTTTCGTTGGGTTCAAGCCACACAATGGGAGTCTGATGTTATTAAGACCAATCAGGCTGAAGTGCGCAAGTGACTGCTGCAATTTGCACCGGACGCTACGCTGGCGATGCTCACGGTTAAGGCGAAGCAATGATACTATGGTGGTGGTGTGCTTCATTGTTATCATCAATCCTGCCGCCATCCAATAACTCAATGTAAAGACCCAGAACCATTTCGTTCCGCAGTCTCATGGGATCTCCATCGTCTCACCCCAGCGACCCACCCTCCTCCCTCGTCACTCTCTTACTCACCCGCAAACGCACTGGCCTCCTGTGCCTGTCGTTGCTGGTTCACCGCATGCTCGGTCTGCTGGATCTCTTTCGCGCGTTGACCTTGCCAGCCAAACTGCACGACCGTCGCTGTCACGTCGTCCTTACTGCCGCGCTGCTGGGCTTCCCACACGATCGCGCGTGCCGCTGTCTCGATGTCGCCAAAATACTTAAGCGCAAGATCCACAGCGTCTTGGTTGGAAAGCGTGGCCCAGACGCCGTCGCTCGCGACCACGACCAGCACATCGTCTTGGCCTAAACGTACTGTGCGGACATCGGGCTCGCACGTCACGCACTTTGTCGGCTGCTTTAATTGGCGGTCGCCAAACGATCGCGTCATGGCGAGGCACTTGATCGGTGTGCCGCGCGGCAGCAGCTGTGCCGCCGCCGGCGAGTACACACGCTCGACTGTGGTGCCGTGTTTGGTGTGGACGGCCCCACCGCTTTGCTCGATCCGCTCGTGCTCGTGTGGATCAATCGGCGTGTGGTCGTGCGAGAGGGCGATCGCTTTGCCGCCACGACAGAGCACGGCGCGTGAGTCACCGACGTTGGCGCAGTACAACGTAATGCCGGCGTCCATTGTGTGACCCACGAGCCACACAACAATCGCTGTTGATCCGTCGCCCTGGGGGTCAATCGCCTGCAACAGCTTCCCGTCCACATCGTGGAATGTACGCGCCACAACACTCGGAAACGACTGCTCGACAAGCGCATAGAACTGGAGCATAAACTGCTCGCGCACGCTCACTTGCAGATCGATTTGGTTTACGCACGTGTGCAAATCATGAAGCAACAGCCGCACTTGGTCTTCAAGCGCTTCGATTTCGTGGGCCTGCGACGCGTCACCACTGGCGCTGTGCTTGCAGTCATCGAGCGTCGCGAGCCGCGCTTCTTCCTGTTCTATCTCGGTCGTGAGCTGCGTATGTTTGATCTGATCATGCTGGAAATCGTGGCACACACGTGTCATTGCGTCTACTAGATCGTCGCCGATTGTGTGCCGCAGTTCAGCGCCAACGGCTGCGATCAAGTGGCACGGGTCCGACAGATACGACGACGCCGCTGCGCCGTTGTGGCCGTCAAACACGGCAAATGCTGGGCCAGGGAATCCATCAAGAACGGCCACGTAGCGGTCTTCATTGGCGTCGCCATGGGCCACGCCAGTGCGCGTCTCGGTCGCGTGCAGTAGCGGGATCATATCTGCAAAGACGCCGTTTTGGTACTAGTAGCAGCAAATAGCTGCGGGTGCGGTGCGGTAATTGGGTGTGTGGGACGAGGGGAGACTAGCGAACAGCACGGAAGACGATCGTACTATTACCATGAATAGAGCCCAATGAGTCGCGCACCGAGGGCTGAAAAGTAATGATCGGAGAACTGTTCTTCGACTTGCTGGTCGCCGAGCTCTTTTTGCCAGTGGTCGGCTGGCAGCAGCCGCCGCGCGTATCGCCGTAGCTGCTCGCGGGCGTACTGTTCGTTCACCGACACGTGCGGTAGTAGCCCCGTGTAGATCACCTCTCGCGGTTCAGTCCCCGTATGTTTATAGCTATTGGCGTGCGGCAGCCGCCAGTCAAAAAAAATGACGCTCCCTGCCTCTGCACTGATGTGCTGGTACCGGCCGATCAGGTCACGGTCTTCTTGCATACGCAGCGGCGAAAAGTCACCAAGACACACAGGCGGACGCGCATTGGCAGTCTCAACCTCGGCATCCATATCACGGTCTTGAAAATAGGAGACGAATTCCTTGTGGAAGCCGGGGACGCATTCAAAGCCGCCGGTGTTTGGTTCGGTATTGCTCGTCAGCACCGTGATGCACTGAATAGGACGCCACCGCGGTGTCTCTTTGCCCGAGTCGTAGAGGCGTGTTGGACAGCAGTCGAGATGCGGAGTGAGCGAGCGCTGGAGCGTCTTGCGCTTCTTTTTGGTGGCGCCGTCGCTGTGGCGTTGCGAGAGCGCGTCGGGTACGCGGTAGCAGACGCGGTTAATGTACATAAAACCCTGTTTGCCATTGAACGCGCCGTGCGGGTGGGCAAAGTCGGGGTGGTCACACGCGTACGTGGCCGACCAGAGATCGGTCATGGCCGCAAACACACTGGCGTGCTCGGCGACGCGCAGCCGCCACGACGAATAGAAGAGGTCGAGAATGCCACCGGCGCCGCCTGTGCTTGAGAGCTTTTTTAGATGCTGACCGGTGTGCTCGAGATCATTATGATCCTAGTCATCACAGAGAATGAGTTAGTACGGCGACTGAACGGTAAGCAAGACAGTAAGAACGTACGACGCCGTATTTGGCGAGCTCGGTGTGGAGTCCGGCACGCGCGGTCGCGACTTCATCGGGCGACAGAACGTTGGGGACGACAAGCACACCGTCGCGCTTGAACGCAGCGATCTGGTCGTCGGAGAGGAACCGTGTGGGCAACTTTGGCGGCGATGGGTCGCCTGTGACGGGGTGCGAGGCAATGTCGGTGGTCATTGGCAGTGTGAAAAGCAGAGCTGCTCGGTTGGGTTCGTGGTCTCTCAAATGGACGGTTTAAAGGTGCGTTTCTAAAGAATAGACTAATGTAGCCACCGTCTTATCAAGAGTTAGTTTAGACTAAGATATTACGAATACAGCACTGAACTTGGATTTAATTATCGTAATACGCAGATTCTGATTCCAAAGGAGTGTCTCAGCTGCCAGATGCGTAAACACACGTGCGGCATTGGTGGGAGGATTCCTAATTAGCTCTAATTCCACTTAAATAACCCTAATCAGTACCAAAACTTCACGCGAGTTCCTAATTGGTCCCGATATGTCGTTATGATGTCCAGATACACTCCACATAGGCTACAAATATAGTATGAGATGCTGCCATGTGCACTTCAACGAGGACCACAGTGATGCCAGTTTGCAGCAGCCGTTGCGCTAGAAACATCGTCAAGCAAACATGGAGCACAGGTCGACTGCAATCTAGGAGAGCTTCCAACGCGACGACGTTTTCGAACCTATGAACAATTTGGATTGAGGGGACCAATTAGGAACACTTGAGAAGTTTGGTACAAATTAGTGTCATTGCACCTAAATTCGGGACCAATTAGGAATTCCCCCGGCGTTGGTCATATTGAAAGGCGACAAAGATTGATACAATGGGGCTGTCGATTCCGGACCACGAGCGCGAGCATTTTGAGGACATTTTGGGCAGCGGCGGCATCTTCCGTCGGCTCGTGACGCATACTGAGGGCACGCAGGCCGGTACGTCACGGCGTCGTGGTCTCCACAGTCCGTCTGGATAGAATCCATCTCATGATCTCCATACGTTGTAGAGTTTGGCGAGGAAGTGACCGTGCGTTACACCGAGCGCTTGCTGGAGACCGATGCGCTGGTCACGCAAGACCACGTGCGCCAGTTTCGCATTGGCGATGGCGAGGTCATGCCCGGTACGTGTCATCTCACGCCAGCCGAGTGAAGAGCTACGACCTGAAAGAATTGTGGTGTCTAGCGTTGGAATTATCGGCCAAGATGATGCGCGTGGGCGAAGCACAAGAAGTGCGGTGCGAGGCGCGGTTTGCATATGGTGAGAAAGGACTCGCACCGCATGTACCCCCGAACGCTCCGCTGAAGCTGTTTATTGAGATGCTGCGCGTGGGCAAGCGCGTGACGGCCGAGATGACATCGAAAGAACTACTGGTCGAAGCGTCCAAGAAAAAGGAGAGTGGAAACCGGTTTTTCAAGGAAGACAATTACGAGCAAGCCGCCAAGATGTACAAAAAGGCACTCAAGATCCTCGAGTCGTGGGAACGCAGCGAAGTAAAAGAGGAAGACAAGGACGGCGAGGACGAAGGAGAGGAGCGACCAGACAGCGAAGAGGACAAGCAATGCAAAGCGCTGCTGGTGGCACTCGGGAACAACGTTGCAAACGTGCAGCGCAAACTCAAGCAATATAAAGAGGCCAAGCAGTCGAGTCTCGAGGTGCTCCAGATCGACCCCAACAATCTCAAGGCCATCTACCGCGTCGCGCAGATCTCATTGGACGAAAACGAATTTAGCGATGCGACGCAATTCCTCAAGCGCGCGATCACGCTCGACCCCAACAATGCTACGTTTCGCGATATGGTTGCAATGATTAAGACCAAGAAAGAGTCCCACAAAGCTCGCGAGAAGCAGCTCTACTCCAAGCTCGTGCCACCTTCCAAAGCAGGAACCACAAGCGATGAAGAAGGTACCACTGCGTCCACCGAGACGCAGCTGAGTCCAACGCGGCAGTTTATTCGCACGCACATTTCGACCATTAGCACGGTCATCACGGGCATCATCGCCTTGCTGATCTACGTCTTTATCGGCAAGAAACACCATAACATGGACTGAGCAATATAAGTGGCTGATTTGAATTTTAGGTCGTCGAAAATGTTGTTCATGTGGGGATGGTGGAGGGCTCGAACGACTTCTAATCATGCCATAACCGTCTCATCTACGTATGATCATCAAACCTATCTTCATAGGCGCACGTGCCAATACTCTCTGGCATCTCACTTGACGACGGACAGGATCGTACCTATACGAGCAGCTCCAGACACTCTATCGAGGGAATGTCACTACGACGAGCTTGGATCCTTGTCTTAATTCTCTTCTGGATACGACAAGGACAATGAGCGCACGCAAAAAGTGGTTCCCGCTCGAGTCGAATCCCACCGTGATGAATGCCTACGTCGAGAAACTCGGCTTCCCTACGCGTGCATTCAGCTTCTGTGATGTGCTGAGCACAGAGGAGTGGGCACTTGGCATGGTTCCCAAGCCCGTGCTCGGCGTCATTCTGTTGTATCCTAAACACGCAAAAGCAGAAGCCTTTGCCGACGGTGAAGCACGGCGCATCGAGGCGAGTGGCCAAATCGTTTCGCCAAATGTGTACTTCATGACGCAGTCCGTGGGCAATGCATGTGGTACAGTTGGGCTGCTTCATGCGATTGGCAATATGCGGCAGCACGTCACGTTGGGTACGATGGGACTCCCTTGGTCGTAATGTAACACGGATTACTGTCTAACCAACGATCAATGATACTGTATTCAACTGTGGTAGATGAGTCGTCGTTTCTGGGCAAGCTCTTTCGTAATACTGTGGGGAAAACAGCTAATGAAATAGGCGCGTACTTGGCGAACGATGACGAGGTATGGTGCTGTGTTCTTCGAATTGATCGGACCAGCTCGCTGGATTAAATCCATTTCAACAGATCGAGGACACTCACGGAAGTGCGGCGCAGGCTGGCCAGTCAGAGGTACGTGAGAACACTCCTTTGTGTAATTTCGCTTTTATATTCCGCCAAAACAATTCAATTGTTCGATTTCTGCCGTGACAGCAACTAGAGCACTTGGACGCTCCAATCGACACGCATTTCATATGCTTTAGCTTCGTCGATGGTCACTTGTATGAACTCGATGGAGACAAGGCATTCCCCATCAATCACGGTGTATCGTCACCAGAGACATTGCTGCAGGTGCATGCGTGGACAATTGTATTCGTATCTTCTACGCGGCCACTGATGAACTGGATTTTGTGTGACTCTCCTCGAATCATTATTTCTGTATTATCATAGGACGCCTGCAAGGCCATCAAACAGTTCATGGCACGTGACAAGGGCGAGCTGCGATTTACAATTCTTGCACTCACAAAGACGCCGAGCTGTGACGAGTCAACCTGAGCGAGAAAAACACTATCGTTCGAATCGACTTCTTCTCCCAAATCTCCTTTTGTGTTTGTATGGTGCATGGTTCAACCTAGACTCTCACGCAGCAGACCCTTGTACATATCGTACTTCGAAGAATCTTCCGAGTACTCATGCTTGTGTATTCACCCACTGGAGCCCTCAGTGTCACAACCAAAAGAAACGTGTACCCATGTGTACCCTTCTACGGGTACACATGGGTACACTCCAGAAGAGCTACTGTCACTCTGTCGCGGGAAATGTCACTACCGAAGAGATCCTTGGGTTTTCTGATCGAATCTCGTTTCTCCTTGATCGAATAAGCAAGCACCATGAGCGACGGCGGCGACAGCAGCAGCGGCAGCAAGCGATGGTTTCCACTCGAGTCGAACCCCACCGTGATGAATGCCTACGTCGAGAAACTCGGTTTCCCCACGAGCGCATACAGCTTCTGCGATGTACTGAGCACCGAGGAGTGGGCACTCGACATGGTACCCAAGCCCGTGCTCGGCGTGCTCATGCTGTTCCCTATCAAGACCCACACCGAGGCGTTCGCCAAGGAAGAAGCACAGCGCATTGAATCTGATGGCCAAGTCGTCTCGCCAAACGTCTACTACATGAAACAGACCGTGGGCAATGCCTGCGGTACCGTCGGCCTCCTCCATGCGATTGGCAACATGCGGCAGCACGTCACGTTTGGTACGTTTGTGTTCCCATGGAGATCGTGCGTCCTAGCGTAAAGGAGGAGTTCGCTAAACAAAACGATGTGTTGTAGCCGAGTCGTCGTATCTCGCCAAGCTCTTTTCGGACACGGTGGACAAGACGCCCGATGAGATCGCCGACTACTTGGAGCACGACGATGAGGTATTGGAATGTTCCTTTGTGTTAGACGAGTTCTACATCTGAGAGCTGACCATAAGTATGATATATATGCTAGTTGGAGGACACACATGGCAGCGCGGCGCAGGCCGGGCAGTCAGAGGTACGTTGCAAGTGAGATCCTGTTACGATCCTCAATTTGATTATTAATTAAATTCGTTTGCTGTATGCCGTGCAGCAACTCGAGCACGTGGACGATCCGATCAACACGCACTTCATCTGCTTCAGCTGCGTTGACGGCCAATTGTACGAACTCGACGGTCGTAAGAAATCCCCTATCAACCACGGCGCTACGACGCCAGAGACATTGCTGCCGGTGCGTGGATGGCCATCGTCCATTTTGATTGGCGAAATCAGATATTAATTCACTTTATCTGCTTCTAGGACGCCTGCAAGGTCATCCAAAAGTTCATGGCGCGGGACGAAGGCGAAGTGCGCTTCACGATCCTCGCACTCACAAAGACCCAGGACGACGAGTGATTAAGGAAGTGAAACCGCTTGGCGCCTTTGCCAGCATTAATTCTCGGTCGGATTATAATCAGCATCATTCATTTTCACTTGGTGCAACAAGGCGACTGCTCACTCCTCACACCTCCAACCTTAGAACCGCATGCACGACCGCAGACATTCGCTGTCCTGGCGACTGCGTCTCTATTCTGTACTACTCGTACTAGTAGGTCTCTGTAGCGCTGTTATCGTAGTATCCTCGCTGGACCTCTATGTCGCACCGTCAGGAAACGACGCCAACGACGGATCGCTTGAAACGCCCTTCCGCACACTCACTCGCGTCCAAAGCGAAGTCCAAACGCGCAAACAATCGACGCCACAGCTTTCGATCAACGTCTTCTTGCGGCGCGGGCGGTACGAACTGCTGCAGCCGCTCGAGTTTACACCGCAAGACACGGGCAGATCCAGTGATCCCTCGGCAGCGGTGACCTATCAAGCGTACTGCGATCCAGTTGCTGCGACGGCCCTCACGTCCGTCGCACCATTCCCCTACACGACGCACTTGACGACGCCGCCACGCTTGCTCTGGAACGGCAATGGCGACCGCACAGCGTGGCGTGGCCCCATGGATCCGTTTGTCGAGATGCAGATCAACCGCACCAACAATTCTCTGGTCGCGTCGACGCTGCCGCTGCCGGCTTCCATCCCTAGCATTGACATTGGGGACGTGTGCGTGGACAAGGCTGTGACCGGCGGCGCGAGTGGCAGCATCGCCAGTGGTCACACGTGCTACGCCGGCATCCTAGCGACCTGCGTCCGCGGCTGCCAAACCGCGTGTCAACTCCATCGCGAGCGCGCGACGTACGCGACGGAAGTCACCACCAAGTTCTCGCATTTGTTTGGGAAAACGCTCGGGCAGGAGGACGACTGCGTCGAGATCTGTGCGCTGGCGTGTCGCGGCTGCGAGGCTGTGACGCTGTCTGGCGCCAAGCGTATCGCACCAGGTCAGCTCACGAGCTGGTCGCTCTACAGGAGCGTCCCCATCAGCGGCGGCAGCTCGGCGTCAATCTTCCGCGCCGACCTCACGCCGTTTCTTCCAGCGATGCCGACTGCTGCCGACAATCCCACGATTTTCTCGAGCTTGTACGTCAACGACGTACTGCTGCCGCGCGCGGGGTATCCCAACTGCAAGGTGGTCGCGGATATGAGTACGAGCGTCACCGAGTTGGACTGCACGTACGCAATGCCGCGCGTGACCACAAAACGCAAGACCGTGGCGTTCACCACTGCGACGTTCTCGTCTCGTGTCGCACAGTGGACAAACGCAGCGCTCGCCGAGATTGAAGTGATGCCGGACGTGGCCAAGTCGCTTGCAAATCTTCGATACAAAATCGCCGCAGTGGATGCTACCAACGGCGAGATTTCGCTTGGCGCCGGTGGTGCACACCTCTCACTCGAAGACTTTGAGCGTGGCGGCGTCGACGTGTCCACGACGGCGAGCGCAGCACGAACACGGTTCCGTGTAGAGAATGTGTTGGAAGAGCTCGACGCCCCGGGCGAGTGGTACTTTGATCCGTCAACCAAACTGCTCTACTTGATACCGCTCGATCCGACCATGACGCTCGCGGCACTGGCGACGCTCACGCTGGAGATTCCGCTGCTGCGGCAACTCGTGCGCGTGAGCGGCTCCCGGGAAAACGCCTACACCGCCGCCACCCACGCCAGCAGCTCACTGGTTGAAACAGACTCGACTATGGCAGCGGCAAATCTCGTGTTTCGTCAGCTCGTATTCTCTGGCACGCAACTGCTCACGAGCGACGTTTACGAGCACTTGGCGGGGGCCAGAGGGGCGTGGCCCATGGCACGCATCGGCGCGGTGTTTATGGAGACGGTCGCGAATGTCACGGTCGAGTACTGCACGTTTGAAAAGATTGGCGGCAATGCGATCGTTGTTTCGGGCGAGAGCGACAGCGTGCGTCTGCAACACAACAACATCTCGTACGTCGGCTCGTCGGGGATCGCGGTGCTTGCACGGACCGCTGCGCCACGCAGTTCATTTGGGCAGACTGTGCTCGCGCACCAACTCTTTTCACGCTCGGCCAATATCTTGTTCAACCAAATCCATCACATCGGTCGTCGCATCGGCCACAGCAGCGCCGTCATGGTCGTTGGTGCGCGGCAGACGACCATGAGGGAAAACCTCATTTATGCCTTCCCATCTGCAACCGCCCGCGACTACTGGTTTGCGAATGCCGACGGGAGCAGTGATACCTTCAGCCTAGTGCGCGGGCTGGAGACGGTCGTGACCATTCCGCAAACGCTCGCGACTAGTCTGGCGACGACGTACGTGACAGCGGTCGCGGTCGCGTCACCGGGCTTTGACATCCCTGTGGTCGCCAAGCTGATTGGGGCACCGGAATGTCCATCGGGATCGGGTCGCGTCGGCTCGCTCTACAACGAACCAATGCCGTTCGCATCGACACCGTGCTCTGGCTGCTGCTCGGTCCACACCAACGCCGCAAAGATCCGCGTCGCAGGAAGTGGCGTTGCGTGGGTCGACGCCACGTCGCGGGAGGTTATACTGCGGCCTGGCGAGTCGCTCGAGTTGCAGGCCGTGTCGTCTGCCTTATTCAACGCAATCACCGATGTGTACGTGGGCTTCCACGTCGTGACCCCGAATCAGATACTCGAGCTGGCGTCTGTTCGCGCGAAATGGACCATCCTCACGCGCAAGTGTCAGTACGCCGAACGCACGTACCTTGCCCAATGTTTTGGTCCTTGTGCGTCTTCTGCATCCGCTCCACCCACGGCGACTGGCTGTGGGAACTCGAACGTTGCCCTTCAGACGAGTCGAGGCGGGGCACTCCAGTGCACTGGGGATGACGAGTCCGACGTGCATTCGCTCGTGTGCGCGGGGCCGTTCGAACGGAGCGCTGATTGTGATGGCAGCGGCGTGCCAAAGTCGCACGTGTACTACGACTGCTCGCTTCGCTGCTTCACCACGACCTGTACGTAATAGGGTACCAGCCAAAGAAAACACCACGACGCATTCAAACCAGCATTTCTCCCATTTACCTTTTTTGTTTCTTCTTCTTCTTGGTCTCTTTGTGGACTTTCCACAAATCTCTAAACATGGCGGCGTCGTTGTCTTGGACAGTAGTTTTGTCGTTTTGCCGCCGGATATCGATACTATTGGCAGCCTTACATGGCATCCCGCGAGGTCACCGACGGTCGGCCGACAAAGCTAAAGCCGTCAAAGTCATTGTTGTATGGACGGTTCGACTGGGCGACGCTTCCTTGGCGATCGCGGTTCGTAATCTCGGGGTTGTTCAAGCGCGGCGCATAGTGCGTGTCGAGTTTGCCAACGCCTGGATTGAACGGCGGCTGCACGCGTTTCTCCAGCAAATCCGGCCAGTTGATCGAGTCAAAGAATGGATGGGTCAGCACTTCGTCGGCGCCACGTGGGCCGCTTCCAAGTCGCTTGGTAGGGTCTCGCGTGAGCAACTATTCACATCATACAAACAGAGGGTCAAATTATCTGTCGCTAAAACGATAAGTGATTCAAGGAAACCAACAAAAAACGTACCCCACGAATGAGCGACACTGCCGAGTCGGAAAACTCGGACGTAAACCGGACCCATTCTTGCTTCAAAATCATCTGGAACATGATGTCGCGGTTGCGGTGATAATGTGGCGGCTTACCAGCAATCATCTCAAACAGCAAGACACCAAAGGACCACCAATCGGCAGCCTTGCCGTACGACTGGCCCTTAAGCAGTTCGGGCGCGATGTACGCGGCCGTCCCGCAAAACGTTTTCGCACCGACAAGGTCCGAAACACCGACCTTCGACAAGCCAAAGTCGGTGATGCGGACGTGGCCTTCGTTGTCCAACAGCACATTCTCGAGCTTGGCATCTCGGTAGATAATGTTGAGACTGTGCAAGTGGGCCATGGCCGCCGCGACTTCAGCGCCGTAGAACCGCGCCCAGTCTTCTGGGAATTTGCGTCGACGGCGAATGTGCGCTGCCAGTGATCCACCGCTGAGATAGTCCATGACCAAGTACAGTTTCGACACGTCCTGGAATGCATAGTGGAGCCGGACAACAAACGGATGGCGGATCTCTGTGAGGATTTGACGCTCAGCCATGGTTGTGTTCACGAGGCCGCTGGAAATCACATGTTGTTTCTTCAATACTTTCATGGCGTAGCACTCGCCCTGGTCGGGCATCGTCCGCTTCTTGGCCAAAAACACTTTACCGAACCCGCCTTGTCCGACGACTTGCAACAAATCGAAATTCGACACGGCAATCTGATTCGATCCATTCGACGGCGTGCGGCGATGGTCGCCCGACGGAGACGTTTTCGGTTTCGGACTGGCCTTGGGCAAGTAGTACTTTTGCTGCGGCGGAATTTGCGACGTTGTGGCGGCGGCGGCGCCATTCGTGTCCGTCTCGCCACTGTTCCCACCGGCCCCTGTCGACACGTCGCTGGACTGATCTTCTGCCTCGGCTTCACCAAGCACGACAATGTTCGAGTTGCGGCGCGCGCGACTCTGCGGCGCCGCCGACGCGTGCCGACGCCGACGGAGCTCTTGCCGCACCCATCGCACGACCGCTGTCATGCCCGACTTCTCTGGATTCGCGTTGATAAACGCAAATGCTGGCTCTTCCGACTTTTCCAAGGTCATCGGGAAGCCTTCGGGTTCCAGCGTGTTGGGCGGCATGTACCCAATGGATAAGCACACGCACCCGACGCGCGCCTGCGAGTCAACGATTTGTCCACCCTGGGGTTCGACATTGGCTTCCCAGTTAATCGACCGTCGACCAATCAGCTCGAGCACGCCGGGACTCTCGTTGTGGTCAATCTCGTGCTTCGATTCAATGAACGCGATACGATGGATCTTCTGTCGCGCGCTCTCTTCGTGCACTTCCAACACCGACTTGACGAGCGCTCCACCGCGAGCAAAGGCAATGACCGAGACTTGACCCTTGCACTTGGACACGTACGTCTCCCACACAAAGAGCACGTGGTCGCGAGGCGTGGTCGAGTTCGGAATGGGCACCGTGCGTTCAAAGCCACCGGCTTCGTACACGACCGCACTGTTCGAGTACGGGTTGCAAATGATGATGCCAAATCCTTCCTCTTGCGCGCGACTGAGATACCTCACCATAGACCACTTGTGGTCGACCGTCGTCGCTTGGTCCGTCGGATCTTGTCGCCACAGTCCGAGTGGGCCGGAGTCCGACACAAACATAATCACCTTTGTGGCGCTCGCGTACGCCATCGAGCTGTACAAGCGACAGCGCACGATCGACTCCGCCGACGGGACAAACAGTGGTGTGAAATCCAGATCCTTCTCGATGAAATGATACAGATCATTCTTGGTACTGTGGTTCGTGACCGACATGCGTTGCGAGTTCGACTTGCGTTTCTGCTGCGCTTCCGGTTCGTCGTAAATGGCAATCCCACCCATGTCCAACTCGATCGAGTCGGCCGAGCTTTTCCGTCGTGGTTTGTCATCGGTCGCATAGTCATCGTCGTCGTCTTCTTGCTTGGCTTCGTTGGCGTAGGAATCTGTTGGTGGTTTTGTAGGTAATGTTGTTTGCTCCTCTTCTTCGTCACTGCTGTCTTCCATCGCCAACATCCCCACGGTTTTGCGTCGCCCCATGGTGCCCATCACCACACCACGACCGTCCGATAGCGGTGCGGGCGTTGGGATCACCGGCTTGGGTTCGGCTTTCTCTTCTTCATCCGAGTCTCCGCCAAACGACGTGAAGCTCGAGTTCTTGACTTCCTTGTTCTCGACCACGGCAAAATTTGGCTGAAGTCGGTTATGGCTCGATCCTCGGGGCATCGGAGCTGGGGCCTTTGGTTCACGGTTTGCAGAGGGGTGTGCTTCCCGGGTTTTCGGCGCCGGCGGCGATGGCGGAGCCGAGGATGCTGGTGAGACCGATTGGTCGTCAGAGTCAAAGGACGGTCTTGAAGGGATCTGAAGCGGTGGCGGCGGCGACGCCATTTTCCTTGGCGGCGCAATCGGCGACGGGAGCTTCGACTCTTCTTCTTCATCTTCGTCGTCCACAAGACCCACGATTTGACGTCGATCTTCATCATCCTCATCTTCGTCATCGACATCAACATCATTCTCCATCGTTGGTGGTGGCGGAGAGCCTCGCCTTGGGGGACCATTCGATGCTCGAATGCCGGCACCGGCACCCGCACCAGTACCAGTGTACCGAGAAGGAAACGCTTCGCCACCAACGTCCACACCTTCGGGCGTCTGCATGACGGCCAACAACAACGTGCGCGCACCTTCCGAGAGCGCCTCGAGCTCGTCAACGCCATTGTAATCGTCGTCAAGATCGCCGTCGTCATTCGGGTCCATGCCACTGGCGACGGTCGCCGCGGTCGTGGCTGTACTGCCCAGTCGATTCATCGAGGCGCCGTTGGCACGTTCGCCGACCGATGTTCCGCGCAGGTTGAGACCACAGGCGCCGCAGAAGCGCGAGCCCGTGAGCACGGCCGCACAGTTCGGACAGCGTTTCTTCTCGACTTCGGGTTCTTCCACGACGGACGTGAGCTTGCGTAGGGCGTTCATCCACTTCGTACGTTCGCGCTCGTTGTCCGCATACACATAGTACGGGATCTGCTCGCTCGTCATGAACATGAAACCAAACGGCTCACCATCCCACCCTTGGACGTCTTCAATCACAACTTCGGCCAGTGCTTTTCCTTTGGGACTATTAGCCGTGTCGTAGTCGGTATAGTACGAGATCGAGCTGCCGCGCAGCACAAAATAGCGTTTCTTCCAACTCTTGCGCTTGTGGCCTTGCTTCGTGAGGTACCCCGAGCAGGCAATCGGCTCGGGCATATTCGCCGTGGCTTTCCGGACACTCGCCAGCCACTTTTGCTGTTCACTCGTGGCGTCCGCAATCGCATAAAACACATTGCCCGTGACTGTTTGGAACATGAGTCCATGCCGCTCATTGTCCCACGACGAGACCGACCGAATGTCGACGTCGGCGATCGCTGACTGGTTGTCGCGGTACGCTTGCTGGTCGGCGTAATGGCGGAGCGACGTGCCGTTAAGGACATAATAGGCGTGGCGCTGGCTGGGGACCAAGTGGCCGCGCCGCGTGAGGTACCCTTCGCACGTCACGTCCTCGGGTTCGACGTAAAATTCTTTCAAAGCCCGAAGCCACTTGGCGCGCTCGTGCTCGGACGACGCGTACACATAGTACGGCACTTGCTTGCTCGTGTAAAACATGAACCCATGCGCTTCGCCCGACCACGGGGCAACTTTTTCAACCACGACGCTGCCATACCGCTTCGACTTGTCTTCACCCGCAAAATACTCGAGCACATTGCCCCGCAACACGAAGTACCGCATTTTCCAGTTGGTAAACACGTGGCCGCGCTTGGTCAAGAACCCTTCGTACAAAATGTCGCCTTGGGGGCCTTCGGGGATCGAGGGCGGCGATTCTTTTTCGCGCGTGAGGACCGACAGAATGCTCTTGCGCGAAATGCTCTTGCGCGTGCTCCGCCGCGAAACAAACGACTGGGACGTACTCCCGCGTGAGACCGCGTCCATGGAATTCGGGCCAAGCGAGTACCCATGATACGGCACCTGGTTGTTAGACGGGTCGGTGGGATCGTTCATGGCCTCTAAACTCGGATTCGACGATGCACGCGGCATACCGGGCGGTCCATTGCCGCTGCCAATCGTCCCGCGCATGGCCGATGGGTCGGTCCCATATTGTGGCGGTGGTTGCTGGCGGTTCGTCGGCGTACCACCGGCGCTACCGATCACAGGCGGGTGGGCAGGCGGTGGGGGCGGTGGCGGGCGGTTGCTGCTGCCGAAAAAGCTCGAGCGGCTCGAGCGATTCGACGACCGGTCGACCGCGCTTGCGGTGGACGACCGGACTGCAGCGGGCGGTGGGTACGTGGCGGCGGCGGCCGGTGCGGCTGCAGGAGACGGCGCAAAGAAGCCTGCTTCATTCCCTGACGACGACCGGCGCATCGACTCGCGGCGGTGCAGCGATGTCGGCGAGGTTACAGGGATGTCCTCGAAATCCTCCACAAAGTCGGCACTCATGACGGCAACGCTAGGGGCAACCATGACACGAAGTGAGTGAACCTGCTCGGTCAACGATAGAGAATGGAGGAGGAGGAGAAAGGGAAGCAAGCCACCGCCGTCCCCTCCTCCACACACAATCGCAAGCATGACGTACCTTTTACTTGGCGTCGTTTCGGGTCACGCACGCTCTCTGGCACACTGGCTTGCGTAGGCGTGGAAGTGCACTGGGTCCCGATGGGTTCGTACGGCGAATATTGGCGCTCGCGCGACGGGACTGGCGTGATGGTCGCGCCTCTCTTTCTTCACGTACACACAGACAAATACAGAACCGTCAAGCGGCGTGGCGGGCCTTCCTGTCGTGCCCAAGTGCGGACGCGCGGCGGCGTTTCTCCCTGCGAAGTCGTGAGTCGGTGAAGACGGCCAGCGGCTTGCGACGATCAATCCCACGACAAACAATCCCCCCAGGCAGCCGTAATATTCCCGGAATATTTCGCTCCTGGTTTCCCTCTCGCTTCCACTTCCGCGTCAAGACCAATCCTGGGCAGAAACGATGCAGCGGACCGTCAACTTAGTGGGAACCCTACGGTACAACGCAATTGAGATGCGAAAATAACCATCTTATTTCACCGTCGCCAACATGACATGTGACGACGCGTGGCAACAAAGCAAGGATAAGCTCCAACGGTGACTCGATGGATACAGAAGCGAAGCCTCTTTCGAACACAGAGGGGACCAGCCAAAAATGAGCAGAGAGTATGGAAACACGTACCCTGTACAGGCCCCACCAGCTGATCTGATGGTGGCGCAATTCGGACGGAAGGTTGGTCGCGGGAACATTCGGACCGAATTTAATCCATTCATTCCCTCGCTCTGGTTTTATTTGCACGCCCGTTAAATAAGGTTACAAACTACCTTCGGTTCTGACATGAAAGTGGTCTTCCTAACTGATACGCAGAAAAATGATATGGTACAATGTCCTAAAATCCTCCACCTCATGCTAATGATGGTCACGCCGACTTGCTGGCTTGGGAAGATGAGGTGCTGGGCTGCCCGTGGAGAAAACTACTCGGTGGAAAAGCCATCATCGCAGCGTTTGGCGACCGGTACGCGTCGAGCTTGCCCGGGATCTGCTGCGTGAGGAAGCTGATCGGCGGCAGGCGACCCGTGGGTGTGCCCACAGCGGACCCGCTACCATCAGGCGTCATGGGGTAGTCGCTTCGAGCGGCGCCGTCATTGCTACTGCCTGGCCCGTCGACTTGCGTTGCCATGCGCGCGAGGTTCCGGCGCCAGTGGATGGGGGATGCATGCGCGGAGCCGGACGCGCAGGCGTCGTCATTCGGTGCTCTGATGTGCAGCATCGACTGCAGGTGCCTTGCGTCTTGCATCGGGCCAGCCGGAAATGCGTATCGTTCCTGAGTATCCAGACTGGATCCTGAAAGGTGGAGATGCTGATGGTTGTTGCTGCCAATAGACTGCCCGACGTCCATGGGTGACGCCGGTGCTGAACCGTTTTCACTTGTAAAGTCCGAGGAAAGTGAGGTCAGCGAGGTACGCCGACTGCCGCGGCGTGCCTCTGTGACAAGCAGCGCACCGAGCGAGCCGAGCTTGGCGTGCCGCGCAACGTTGACCATGCGGTGTTTGCGGTCGCTCTTGCGCTGGTGCTCGTTCTGGCGCACGCGGTGAAAATGGCAAAGCGTGTGGAGCTGCCCATTGCGCTTGGTCGCGCGCCGATTCGAGCACTTGCCCGACTTGTACTTGCACAGCAACGACGGATCGCTGCGCGGCGACGCGAGCATGTTAAGACATGTCGGCGCCCCATTGTGGTGGGGGTCGGTAGAGGAGGATGGGTACATTGCGTTCTGACGCGGCAGCATCGAAGCGGAGAAAGAGTCGGCTTGGGGCTCGCGCGGCAAATTGCGCTGTGTGACTGGGACGCGACTCGGCGAGAGGAATCGTGACGCTTGGAATCGCTTCTGTTGTTTCCCACGACCCCAGCTGGCAGAGAAGAGGAGAAGTTCTTCGGATAAGAAACCACACAAATCCGAATCGAACTCGATGGATGCGAAAAACAGGAATGGCGGATCGTGCCCTCGCGACTTTGGCAGAGCAGAGTCGAATGGAGCCACCACGCCACCAGTCCGCCAGTCCCACGCCTACGCTTGCGCTGTGGAGAAGAACAGAAGAACCCAAAGAAGAAAAAAGAGAGAAGTGTCCAGTGCAAGTGGCAAGCGCGGAATGGGATCCCTGGAACAGCGGGCACTTGATGATTTCAGTAGCGACGGTTCACACTACAGCACAAGTCGCTTGTCTCTCTTCGAACGACTGGCGTGGAACAGATCCGTGCGCATGGCTCCACAGCAGCTCAGTACCGTGTACCGAATCCGCGCATGCAGGCAAAAGCAGCTGCGGAAACGGAGAGACTGATGGGGTTGGCAAAACCATCTCGGATATGGTCGGCTTCGGCACAGCGAAAGCATAGAAAGAACACGGGCGGAACCTGATGGCACCATTCTTTCCAGGCAAACCTGGTGGAACAAGGCAGAAAATTGCAGCGAAACAGATCCTAATTTATTCTGTCTTGTACGGTACGACGATTTTCAAAGGGTGGACCATCAGGAGAATCCTGGAACCATCAGGCCAAGATTGGATTATGCGGATCTTTCCACCTGCCGATGTAAATGTCTTCCTGCGGGTTCTGGTTGCACATGCAAGAGCGGCAGGCATGTGGAGAAGGGATGGCGGGCGTGGAATCTTCGCCAGCTACACCGTTGCCATTGGCTTGGCGGTGGGGCGTGGCAACTGTCGTTCATGTAAGATCTCCTTGTTTATGATGGGACACTGTCGCATGCAAGCAGGTATCCAGGGTACCTACCTCACTGTAGTCTCTGACGAAAAAACGAGTGGCCAGTTCACATTGAACTGGCAACTTCAATCAGTCACTCGCAGCGACATTGCCATCCTATTGTAGTATGCCACCAGCTCACAGAGAAGGCACACACAGCGGATGATGGCGTTAGTCTGTCTGCCCTTTTCCAAGCGTAGGCCGTTTCGGTTCCTTAGCAAGTCGGCGAACCGACTATTAGCGGCCTCAAGTGCGACGCGCAGGATGCAGGATGCAGGATCCAGGATCTAGGATCCTCAGCATCGACAAGGGGAGAAACGCACCACGGATCTGAATCCGCCAAACGGCTTCGAGATGGTTGTGTCACAGAACAGTCCAAGAGTGGTTTCGTGATTCCTAGAATACTCAGTTCAGAATGGGTGTTTCATTGCCTGTACAGCAGTGAGTCACTTACCGCCGGAGAGCCGTCCACCGCAAGCGACCGACTCACGTTTCTTTGGAAGTGCTGGATTGGCGCGTCAATATGCAGAATTTGCCGCACGAGAATGACCTCGAAGTGCGAAAGTGTGGGTCGTCGCCCGTGCTGAAACTCGCGAGCTCGCCTCCATAGCGACGCTCTTTCTAAGACTGCTGTTGGTTAGTATTCTCGTGAGCAACAAGGTCGCGCACCACAGGCACGTGCAGTGGCTCCTAAAAGCCGGCTTCGTGATCTTGATCGGCATGGTCGCCAGTTTGGCGTGCCACTTCAAAGCTGAGTTCATCGAACCCTCATACGTAGGAGTGTTACCAGAGAGTAGAAAACTGCGAAGACTCAGTTTGTACGTTCTTCCTGGATACAGCTCATGATGTTCGATGCCAACACATTTTCGTCGTGCTGCTGCCACAATCATCTTTAATTCTGGTCCGTTCGTCAAGAGTTACATTTTCCAGCGATATCAATCTCACTATAATTCTCCTGTAGGGTACACGCTGAAGCGGCGATTCTTCTTTGATAACATTCGCAGCATTCTCTCGTTCGCGATCTTCGGCACGTTCGTCTCTAACGTAGAGGTCGGACTGCTGCTGTACATTGTTGGTCAAGTGGGCTGAAGCGTCCGGCTCTCCATCGCCGAGTGTCTCTCTTTCAGTGCCCACTTCGCGCGACTGTGAGTGATGATGCTATATAACTCTTCTAGATTGTGTAGGCTGAACTACGTGATCATGCATACTGTAGGACCCTGTCTCCACTCTGGCCATCTTTCAAGAACTCCACGATGACCCAACGCTGTTCTATATCATGGTTGGTGAGAGCATACTCAACGATGCCGTCCGATCGTACTGTTCGAGACCTTTGAAAAGTTTTTCGCTTCACATTTTTTACGGCGTCCTCTGTGCTCCTTGCGCTCTTGGACTTCGGACTGATCTTTGTTGGCTTGACGCTCGTTGGGATTCTCTTTGGCTTACTCTCGGCGCTGCTCTTCAAGCATTTCAACTTTAAAGACAGCGTTCTCCATGAGGTGTGTTGGATTGGGATGACACCATTATGAGAATACGCCATGACAAACTTAGTTGGTTTGGATAGGTTGGTGCCTACTTGTTGTTTCCTACCTGCCGTTCCTGACGTCCACGGCGGTCGGCTATCGGGGGTTGCCTCGATGCTCTTTGCGGGCATCACCATGAAGCACTACACGAGCAACAACATTTCCCCGAAGCCCAGAATGTGTACGTTTTTTTAGTATGGAGGCCCCCAAACATAATAACGCCTCCATTATTTCCAGATGCGCGCGTTTTTTTTTCCGTCGCCTACCTCACCGAGACAACTGTGTTCCTGAGTACGTCCGCACTATCTTTATGCTCTATTGCAGTTTTAGATTGGTAACCATTTGACTCGTCATAGATCTGGGCCTCACGGTCTTCTCGATCAAGTGTGGCACGGCTACCACAGTGGTCTGATCTTCTGGTCGCTCGCTGCGTGCTTTGCCGGTCGCGCACTCAGCGTATATCCACTTGCAAAACTACTCAACGTCGCTGACCGAGCCTATCTCGGCCAACCAGCAGAACATGCTCCGGTTCTCTGGGCTCCGTGGTGCTGTGGCTTTTGCCCTCGTGTCTTCGTTTTCCGGCGAACACTTAAGACTTATGATTGGCTGTATGCCTTCTGCATGAATTCAGAGTCTCCTGTGTTGTAGGATTTCCTCGCGACGACCATGGTGATCGTACTGCTCACGGTCTTTATCATGGGTGGCGGCATGGTCGCGATGCTCGACCGCTACCAGATCCAACGCCTCACGGCCTAGCAGAAGCAAGAGCTTGACCGATCGGTGCGTCCCATCGACCGGCATAACCTTGCTGCATGGGACGACTGGTACCAGGTGCCGTTCATAACTTAGCCAGCGCGCCCCGCCACGGTTAACTTTGCGCAAGACAGCCATCACGAACCCAAAAGGAGCACACCTGCAGGCAGTCACCAATGAGAGAGACGTGCACCACAGCATACATCACACCGAGACGATACGACCCATCCCTCATTTACTTCAGACTTCAGACTTCAACTTGAAGCAGTAGGGTACACAGGTTACACTCGTTTTGGAGGTCCAAACTGTAACCTTTGTGTAACTATATGAACAAACATCGTACAAGTCGGGAACCGTACAGGCTGATACGACGACGTCACGTCTGGACTTTCCGATACTTCAATCCACGTCATTCCAACCTCGTTCTGGACCAAGCAAGGTCAACTTGACTCACCGTCTTTTGTCTAAATTAGACGCAACAGAGTGATGTTAGTATCAGCAGTAGCTTGTGACATATACAACATTGTACTCGCCCGTTGCGAGTGCTTATTTTCTGCGGGCAGCGCCAAAGTTCACTGATCATCCGGCCGACAATCAGCCCCCTGTGTGGACACCCCTTTCGCCCCCTCTCGCTCGCCCGCGGTTCCCGACGTCCCCCAACGATGCTGGGCGCCGTCCGCCGGAGAGCCACCGCGCAGGCGCGGCAATCGGTCTCGCTCATGACGTTTAACATCCTTGCGCCGTGCTACTTTCGCCATGGCGGTCGACTCGAGAGCGACGACCGCGTGGCGTTTCTCTCTCGCGCACATGCGATTATTGGCGCGATCCAGCGCGACCGCAGCGACCTCATCTGTCTGCAGGAGTTCTGGTTCAACCGCGAGTACCAAGAGACGTTCCGACGGGCGTTCCGCGACTCACACTATATGCACACTGCCAAGCGGCCAGGTAGTTTGAGATCACTCACTATGGATGGATGATGTTACCTGACGCTGCTGGTAAATTGGTATGCGTTCATTAGACCAGAAAGAAGATGGTTTGGCGATCTTTGTGGACAAGGAAAAGTACGATATCCACAATGTACACCACATTGAGTTTGACAATGCCGGCGACCGCGTCGCGCTCATGATGCACTTGGCCACCAAGTGGAATCGCCACGAACTACCGCTCCACCAACGCGTACGTTTTTTTCTATACCTTACTCTATGTATACAGATGAGACTGATCATCGCTTGCCATGGCAGTCGTTTCTCGTGATCAATTCGCATTTGACGTTTCCCCACTGTGAGATCTACAAAGACATGCGATTGTCCCAGATCAATCTTGTCTTGCAGTCGATCCGCCGCTACGTTGCCCGCGAGCGTCTAGAGCACGCGCCTGTGGTACGTACTGCATGGAGCTATTGGCTGGAAATGTCGCCAACTGATTTTTCCGGTGGTGGGTTGGTCTCAGTTGATGTGTGGCGATTTTAACGACTTCAACGATCCCGTGCACAATATGGTCATGCAACACGGCTATGCCAGTGTCTTCCACAAGATCCACGGCCGCGAAGCGCGCATTACGCACTGCAACCACAACAACCGCGAAGTCGGCGTCGACTTTATTTTCGCTTCTCACTTGAATGGACTCGCGGCGGACCGTGGTCGTGTCGGCGCCGCGCTGCAGCACACGGAGCGCATGCAGCTCGTGCCGACCGACTGCGTGTTGTACCCGCGCGAAATGTCAGATTGTACGCGGTTAAAGCGACCAAGCTTTGGGCAGGATTGGGCCCACGTGGACCCCCCGGGCGGCGCGTACTTGCAAGCAGAAGACGCGTTTGTCGACTATTGGAAGATGGTGTCGGATCATCGTCCGCTGATCGCCTCTTTCGATGTGTTTCCACCCGTGTCCAGCCGCCTCGTCAAAACGCCGTAAAGCAGACTTCGCGACTAGCAAAAGAGAGAGAGTTAGTGTGGATGGGGAGAGGAAAGGACACGGGGCAAACGGTAGGAGATTGGGTAACCGCTGTAATTTAACTGCAGATGATGAATGGTCGCACAGTAGAGTGTGAGCGAATCAATCTCAATGAAATCGAGCATTCAATCTATTGTGTCTGTTGAGCAAGGGGTAGTTTTACGCAGATTGAGATCAATGGATCAATAGATTTTCCGTTATGTAAAGACGCACACTTTTACGGACAATATGAGAAGCACTGCCATCTGGCTACAAGACCAAGCACCTACTGGCGGCTACGCTTACGGTTGCAATTCGTCGTGGGCTTGGCCGTGGTAGCCTTTGGTGCCGAAGGGCTCGAGGCCTCGCCCGCGACCGAGTCCGATGCGGGAGCCGTCGGTGCCTTAGTGGTCGCCCTGGGCTTGACGGTGGCTGTCGTGTTGGCTGGAGCCAACGCCGGAGTTGGAGCCGACGTTGGCGTGGTACCCGAACCGCCTGAGCCACCCTTGAGGTACACGCAGTCAGTATACACTTGCCACGGCTCGCTGTGGACCGCGACCCAGTAGATCGTGAGGCGATCGGCGCCGGCGCACTTGCTCGTGTCGATCGGAATGCTGCCGTCGGCATAGGTCTTTTGGCAGTCGTTGGCAAACGCCAACTTGGTACTGTCGCACCAGACTTCGCACGGACCAGCGTGCGTAAAACCTGTGTACTTGAGCGTCGGCGGCAGCGTCGCGCGCTTGCTGTCGTCCTTGGTCGTGAGCCCACACTGCGCATCCGACTTGTACTCGGTGAGCACGGTCTGCTCGCCGAGGATCAGATCTTTGAGCGTCTTGTACTTGGACTTGGGAAAGTTGGTCACGAAGTACTTGACCGAGCCCTCGGGGCCGTAGCCGTAAGTCGTACCGTCCTGAGGGCCCCAGAGCAAGTTCGGAACGGTCTGACCATACCCATTCGAGGGGTACCCTTGCTTCCACACCGCCGCAGGGTCGACAATGTAGCCATGACCGTGTGCCAACGGCAGTGTCATGAGCAGCGCTGAAGCGGCGGCGAGTATGGTGGTGCGAGGAGCGAGCATGGTGAGGAGAGAGGAGGCTTGAGAGAGATCGAGTAGATTGGCGAATGACCGTACTAGTGAGGGATCCCTTCCGGTCATTAGAAGAGCTCATGGCAGGCAAGCCAGCCTCAACGACCGTAAGCAATAGCTCTTCGGACACATGGTTACTGTGGCTGGACATTGTCCTTGTAGGACACTTGCACTATACGTTGTGCCCTTGTTATATGCACTGGATGATGCAGCACGGATCGGTCGCCATCCGGAATGGCAGCACACGCGCACGGATTATGAGAAGTAGATGGGGCGATGTTGCTCACCGAGAAACGATCCACAATTGGATAAAAAACAGATTTCGGCTATGTGATTGGATGGAAGAGTGGTGCTCGTCAGCGCATTTCGGCGTGGCCAGCCGGTTCGGCAGCAGCAGCAACTTTCGTGCAATGTCGACGCGCGAGTCGCGCAACGGACATTTCATCATATTATTAATTATTGTAGTTAATTTGTTCTTAAGTGACAGTTTCAACTGCAACCCAATCTGAAACGAATCAGATACTATAGAGAATGTAGTTTAATGAGGCGCGAAATCCCGTCCATGAGGCATTGCTGGCACGAACACATTACATCCTCTCCTGACGTGAAGCTGTACATCCACCTTCACAAGATCACATGACGCCCATGTACTCGTTTGATGACTATGCTCAGATACGAATGAACCTCTAGCAAAGAGCGGATCAGCCGCAGACTGTCCGCCGCACCGGATGTTCAATCAGCTTCGCTCCAGAATTTCACGATCCAATATGCCCTACCGCACAACCGAGCACTTCATCCCCTACGAAAATGGTTCTTTACAAGATGGTGGCGTGGACCACGGCAAGGGAGGCTTATGCCGTTGACCGATGATTTCGTGGTGGTGTAGTTTAAATGCACCACACCAACATCGATCATTCTCTATACTGTAGTCATGGACGTGCGGTGCGATCCAAGCGAGAGAGAATGAAATCTCGATTCTCTTCTTCTCGCGGTCTCTTGATCCTCACCGGATTCTTAAAAAAATCCAAGCGACTGCAGGATGTACTTGGCCACTTCAGTATCCACGCCATTGACTGCGTATCCTTAGGATATTTTCGAACGCCTGTATCTCTTTCTCTCTCGACTGGGAACCTGCGCAGAGCCTTTCCTGCCGTCTTCCCCTCGTAACAAGCTCTTCATTCTCGTCATTCGCGAATTCACCTTCCGACCGCCACCGCAAGCCAGCCACCTCCTTCTCACCTCCTCCACCATGGGCAAGAATACCTCTTTCTCCTCAAACGACACGCCGTCCTCCACCTCCTCCTCACCGAACAATCTCTTTGGAGCTGTCAATAAGTATAAAGGCCGGGAGCTTGTTGACCAGCTCCGCGAACTGGGCCTCGACCAGTACGTTGAGCTGCCGCAGATTGCCGTCATGGGCGACACCTCGAGCGGCAAGTCGTCGCTTCTCTCGGCGCTCTCGGGCGTTGCGTTCCCGTCGTCGAGCGAACTCACGACGCGCTGTCCGACGCAGCTCATTCTCAGTCGCGGTGATGTCTTCAGTGGCAAAGTGCGGCTCCACCGTTACAAGGCCAACAACAGCGAACATCACGGCGAGCTTGCTGCGATAAGTGACGTGCCGCTTGCGATCGAGCGGCTCACGAATCTGCTGGTCGAAGAAGGCCAGCACATTTCGGACGACTCGATCATTATCGAGCTCCGCGACAAGAACCTCCCCAACCTCACGCTCACGGATTTGCCGGGAATTGTGCGGGCGGTCAGTGACAAGGAAGACAAGAGCATTATCCCCCGAGTGCGGGCCATGGTGAACCGGTACATGAAGCAGACCCGGACGGTCATCATGGCGGTCGTGCCGGCCACGGTCGACATGCACAACGTCGAAATTTTGGAAAATGCCCAAGAAGCCGACCCGAAAGGCGAGCGAACCATTGCCGTGGTCACGAAACTGGACCTAGTCGATGCCGGCGCCGAGCGCGGCATTGAGCAGCTCTTGCTGAACCGCAAAAAGCGCCTCGAATTGGGGTACCACGCCGTCAAGTGCCGCGGGCAAAAGGATTTGGACAATGGCGTTCAGGTCGCGCAAGGCTTGGCGCAAGAAAGCGCGTTTTTCGCCGAACATTCGTTTTGGTCGCGGCTCAAGCCCGAGACGTGCGGCATTCCCCCGCTCACGCAAAAGCTCGTGGACATTATGCACGACAACATTGTGCGCACCATGCCCGTGGTCCAGAAGGAACTCGACCAGCAAATAAACGACGCCATGGCCGAAGAGCACGAGCTCGGATCGCTCCTGGACACGCCGAGTACGCGGCGGCAGGCCTTTGGGCAGTGGGTCGACCGCTTTTTGGCTTCCATGCAAGCGGTCCTCAAAGGCGACTACGAGGCCGTAGCAGGCTCGACCGTGGACGATGTTGACGAGGTTGATGTGCGACTGCGGGCCCAGATTCGCTTGTGTGACGAAAAATTTAAAGCCACGATCCACGCCACGGCCAACACCATGCCCGGCTCGAATGATGAGGCAACGCTCGCCCCTGGCGATTTGGTCGAGGTCGACAACAGAGGCCAAGTGGAAATCTATCGCGTCGACGATGTCCGCGACGGGGGCGATGTGTTGTGCGGTGCCTATAGTGAAGACGACTGGCTCGGGGCGTCGCGGTACACCCCCCACAACCTCAACCACTTGCGCCGCTTTATCGTCGAAAACCGCGGCGATGAGCTCCCCATCTTTCCACCGTATACGGTCTTTTGCAACATTCTCCGGCAGTGGGTCGATACGTGGGAAGCGCCGATGGTCGCGCTCGTGGAGCAGTACCGCAAGCTGACGCTCACAGTCGCAGAGCACGTCGTGGAGACGCTCAACTTAAGGCCGAGGGTCGTGCAGTATTTGCGAGTCCGCATGGAGGCGGCGATCAAAGACCTCCGCGAAGCTGCCATAAAAGAGCTCCAGCATGAGCTCGCGCGCGAGCGACGGCCATTTACCCAAAACAGCGAGCTGACACAAACCTACAAGCAGCTCTTGCGGCCAGGGCTCGAAACGTTACTCAAACAGCGCATGACGATGCACGACAAAAACCGCGTCGACTTTGGGGAGCTCTTGACGGTGCTCACGGAGTTTGGAAATGAAAATGATGAGCACGAAACCGTGCTTATGGATTGTAGTTTGCGCGCGTACTTTGAGACGGCGCGCAAGCGGTTTGTGGACGTCGTGCCGATGCGGCTGAACGATACCATGCTCCACGGCTTTGTCACGCGCATGCGCAACGATCTCCAGGCGATGACGGACGAGCAGCTGGATGGTCTGCTGCGTGAACCGGAGGCGTCGCGCATGCGGCGCGCAGGGATCATAGAAAAGCTCACGACATTGCGCCATGCGAAGCAGAAGATTGACGAGCTTTCCATTGACTGCAGTTAGGGCCTACTATCGGTGTATAATCAACCACCGTGGTCACTCGGTGCAGTGCGAGTTCGCCCAGCGCGAGTGGGAGCGCCGCGTGTCCAGCAGGTAAGGGTGGAGGATTCGTAGAAGAAGAAGCGTGTGGTTGTGGCGTTGTAAATGCACATGGCCGTTATGCCGTATCCAGCATGATAGCTCATCTTGTGCCTCTTGGTGGATGGTCTGGTTTTGATGGTTAACCTATTTCAGTAGATTTATGGTGAGTGTACCGGTGGTGGAACGGGGGTCTGCGGTTCTCATTGGCTCACCGGATCCGGCCGACTGTCTCACCTGGCGTACGGGAGCCAGGGGAGAATTGCCTCTGTGCCCCCATGTCTCCCATCAACTCGGCCCCCTATGATAAGCCGTTTCTGGTTTTGCCATGGCGTCCCTCTCGGCGGTCAGCTCATTTTCGAAACGCTCCACTCGCCCCCACACATCCCTATGGCGGTCTGGACCTCCTCCCGCCTCTGGCTGTTGCTCCTCGCCACTGCGGCACTATGGACCGTGGCGGTCGACGCCAAGCACCCGCAAACGACCGTCGACGATTTGCGGTCCATATCCGACCTTAATGCGCTCGACATTATCGGCATGGTGCTCATGGCACTTGGGCTTGCCGCGGCCTCGGCCGGTGGCGTTGGCGGCGGCGCGATCCTCGTGCCGATTCTCATTCTGTTTATGGGCTTTGACATCAAGTTTGCAACGCCGATTTCCAACTTTATCATCATGGGCGGCGCCGTCGCGAACGCCATTTTCAATTTCCAGAAACGCCACCCGTTTGTCGATCGACCACTGGTCGATGCCGACATTTGTATGGCCATGATCCCATCGATGATGGGCGGTGCCGTCATGGGTGCGTTCTTGTCCAAGCTCTTGCCGTCGTACGTGATCTCAACACTGCTGGTGTTGCTCATGGCATTTTCGGGGTATCGCACGATGCAAAAAGGCATTAAACTCCACAAAGCAGAAAGCCTCGAGAAACGCACGCAAGAAGACGAGGAGGTGGTCATCCGACACGACGCAACTTCGAGCGAAGAGTTTGACGACACCACCACGCAGCTGCCGGCGTCGCCCTGTGACGCCCACGCCTCCGCTTCGTTTCGACAGCTCCAGTCGCCAGGACCCATTGATGTCCAGCTTGTCATCCACCCACACAAGGACGAGAACGACCACGGTCTCCTCGTACAAGACCGCGAGCACGAACTGCACACCCTACTCCAGGCCGAGAGCCACACCAACTGGAAAAAGCACGGCCTGATTGTGCTGTGTTACCTCGGTATTCTCGCTGCGACCATTGGCGGGTCGGCGATCGAGTGTGGGAGCGTCGGGTACTGGGTATTGCTGTGGGCCGAAATCCCCTGGGTCCTCGTGTTTACATGCTGTTTCGTCGTCGTGATGCGGCGCGAGCAGACCTTCAAGAGAGCGCTGGCATACCCAACAGCCGCCGGCGACCTCGAGTGGACCCATCGAACCGTGCTCGTCTTCCCCATGGCCTGCATGTTTGCCGGTATCGTCGCCAGTGTCTTTGGGATTGGTGGCGCCATTATCACAGGCCCGCTGATGATTGAAATGGGTGTGTTGCCTGAAGTGGCGTCGTCCTCGAGTGCGTTGCTGGTGCTCTACTCGTCGGCGGCTGCGACCGCCAAGTTTGCACTCTTCAATGTGATTGCGTACGACTGGAGTGCCGTGCTCTGCGGTCTCGCGTTTGTCGTCACCAGCATTGCCCAGATTTGTATCGGGGGGTACGTACGTCGCACGGGCCGCCAGTCGATTATTGTGTTTTGTATCGGGATCACAATCTGTGTGGGCGGCGTGCTCATGGTGTACTCGACCGTGCGGACGTACATGAACGACGCCGGAAAACCGTTTGACGTCGAGTTTTGTCCGGTGAGGTCGGCTGCCCATGCTACTTAAATCAGGAACGGCAGAGAGAGAGAGAGATGACACCATACTCATTATATCTATAATAGATTACTTTAATCCCTAACTCATCCAAACACAATGGACACAGTGAGATAAACAACGATAAAATGTGGCGATGGCGAAGCCATTCAACATTTCTGGGCGAATTTACAAGGCGACTTGCTCGACAGAGGGCTCAGCAGCTCCCTCCCTACTCACTTTACATTGCGTTGTTAGTACAGTACATGGTGGGGAACTGCATCATTGAGTCTCCGAGCTCGTCAACATACTGTAGACGCATTACTCCAAAGGTCGCAATCCACGGGCGCCGTGTAGCGAAACAATCATCGGGAACCAATGGCTGGTGGCCGATCATGCGCGTCACGGAATTGGTCGTTGAGACGAGGAACTGGTCTCGGGGAGTAGCATGTCCCACCAATAATTGCAGCTAGTCGCAATTATTGGCAGACCCATCCCCTGTTGCGCAATCTCGAACCTCTGATAATGAATTCTCCGATCCCGCTTGGACTGTGGACAGACGTCATCAAACTGTGAAATCCGATACTTCTGCCATCAATGGTGCTGTGTTTCGGCGGATCGTGACTCGTGACAGCGCTCCTCGAATGGAGCGGCACTATTTGCGACTCGAGATAAATCGACATTCAGTTCGCGGTAGAGAAGACTGTATTTACCATGGCGACTACAACGACACGTGCGCAGCGAATGCGCGTTCTCCTACTGGTGCTGGTCGCGGCCACGGCGCTGCTGACCGCGACGGTCGAGGCCAAGAAAAAACAGAAAACCAAGCACGATTTGCGGCCACTCTCGGAGGCGAACGGCTACGACATTGCCGCCATCGTGTTTATGGGCTTTGGACTCGCCGCTGCATCTTCTGGCGGCGTCGGCGGCGGTGTGATCATTGTGCCGATCCTCATCCTCGTCATGGGGTTCGACATCAAGTTTGCGACCCCGAGTTCCAACTTTATCATCATGGGCGGCGCCATCGCGAACGCCATTTTCAACCTTCAGAAACGCCACCCGTTTGTCGATCGGCCGTTGGTCGATGCGGATATCTGTACGGCCATGATCCCGTCGATGATGGGCGGTGCCGTGCTCGGCGCGTTCTTGTCCAAGCTCTTGCCGTCGTACGTGATCTCAACACTGCTGGTGTTGCTCATGGCATTTTCGGGGTATCGCACGATGCAAAAAGGCATTAAACTCCACAAAGCCGAGGTCGCGAAAAAGCGCAAGCTCCAAGAAGCAGTCGAGAGTCACAGTGATGGGACGCCCAGTGACGAAATGGATGGCGGAGCCCAGCTGTCTGTGTCACCTCAAGCCCATGCATCGTTTCACGAACTCAAGTCACCCGTGGTAGACGTCCACCTCGACGTACAAGACACTACCAAGGATACACACGACTCGCCGCTTGTCAAAGACCGCGAGCAGGAACTGCAGACGCTGCTCCAGGCTGAGAGCCACACCAAGTGGAATAAGCACGCCTTTATTGGCGTGTGCTACCTGGGCATTCTTGCGGCGACCATCGGTGGTGCCGTGACCGAGTGTGGAAGCGTCGGCTACTGGGCGTTACTCTGGGCCGAGATTCCGTGGGTGCTCATTTTCACGTGCATCTTTGTTGTCGTGATGCGGCGCGAACAAGCGTACAAACAAGCGCTCAATTTCCCCAAAGCCGCCGGCGACCTCGAGTGGACGCCTCGCACTGTCTTGCTCTTTCCTATGGCGTGCATGTTTGCTGGTGTCGTCGCAAGTCTCTTTGGCGTCGGCGGTGCCATCATCACTGGCCCCCTCATGCTCGAGATGGGCGTGCTTCCCGAAGTCGCGTCATCGTGCAGTGCATTATTAGTGCTCTATTCGTCGGCCGCGGCGTCAGCCAAGTTTGCGCTCTTCAACATGATTGCGTACGACTGGAGTGGGATGCTCTGCGGCCTTGCGTTTGTCGTCACGAGCATTGCGCAAGTGTACATTGGCGGCTATGTGCGTCGCACGGGCCGCCAGTCCATTATTGTCTTCTGCATTGGCTTCACGATCTGTGTGGGAGGTGTGCTCATGGTGTACTCGACCGTGCGGACGTACATGGACGATGCAGGAGAGACGTTTACAATTCAATTCTGTCCGACGTCGTCGACTGCTCAAGCTTCCGACGGTCAATAGGAAGAACAAAATGTCAGATCCACCGCACACAGTCAACTGCAATCCATGCTGTATGAAAAAGAAACACAATGAAACATGGATTGTCGCCTTCCCCCCGAACATTCGCAGCGAACAGTACGATCAGCACACTTGCATGACTGTCCCGGTGAACTACTTGCGACCTCCCACAACTTCTCCACCACGCAGCCTTCCTTTGCCAATGCATAAAATATGCCCTCCTTGTCCTTGACCAAGTTGGCAGGTGTGTCAAACTCCACCACGCGACCGTTGCTCAGCACCATGATGCGGTCCGAGTCCAGCACCGTCGCCAAGCGATACGCGATCGTCAGTATCGTCGCTTCCTGGAAGTCGCGATTGATCATGTGCTGCAGCTTCTTCTCCGTCGCGTGATCGATCGACGCCGCCACCTCGTCCATCACCACGATCCGAGACTTGGTCAGCATCGCGCGGGACATGCACAGCATCTGCCGCTCGCCCACGCTGAAGTTCTCGCCGTTCTCACTCAGTTCATACACCAGCTGACCTTCAAGTGCTGAGATCTGCTCCTTCATCTCCACCTTCTCGAAAGCCGTCCAGATTTCCTCGTCGGTGTATTCGTCAAATGGATCCATGTAGGCACGGAGTGTGCCCTTGAACAGCACTGTCGACTGCAGGATGATCGACAGATGCGACCGTAGCGACTGCAAGGCATCGTCGAGATATCGACGCCGTCGATCAATACACGACCGTCCACAAGCTCGTTGATGCATCGTGAGCAACGAGTTGTTGGCTCCAGTGCGGCCGACGATGCTGATCTTCTCGTTGTTTTGATGGAGAGCGAGAGACATTTGAGCACTAGCAGCGCACCTTCTTTGTAACTGAAGACTACATCGACAAGTCGACGGTGCTTTGCTGCGGCCATTGTGGAGGAAGCATATCTGAAGGAGTTTAACCTCACCACCAGGCGGAATCGACGCGTATTCGAGATGTGTTCGAGGCTGATAATGCAGGTCTCCAATAAGGACCAGACTCCAACGACCTGGAGCAGCTGGAATTAGATCGTGACGGCGTACATGATAGCAACACCAACCATGCCGGATGAAATATATTCGCGCAGGTACATCAAAGCCGAGACAATCACGGCAAGATAAATAAAAGAGAATGTCATACCCTACGAGCTGGATACGCAGTTCAAATTACTCGGCCATCACGTTCATAGACCGTTCTCGAATTCGCGTTGATGAGATGCAGGATCCGCTTCGTCGCATCGTCGACATAATCGTCGCCGGACGTCCGGAGTGTCACCACACCATGCTCTGCCGCTGTCACAAAACTTAGCACTGGTGAACTCGAGACCTTGGAAAGATGAGCGATCTCGCGCGACGGCCCTTGGTGATTGAGCGTCGTCTTGACGTACGTGTCGACCAAGGGTATCATCAAGATGCCAAGTACCCGCACTGTCACGATGATAGTTCCGAGCTGAGCAGGGATGAATACCAACAGCGACAAAATTGCAATCAGACCCATGGGCGGTGGGGTATCGCCATCTTGGACGCATCATGAGGCCTCAGACAACGAGATGGGTCGCTCAAGAGACGACTGCGTGCGTGCGGGAGCCTTTGATACTGCATATCACTAACGCTATTGAAGAACATCAGTCTGATAAGGAGGCGGGGTTGTCGCCATCCACTTTCTTTGAATCAAGGTTGTGGGGAATGCATGTGGTACCGCAACCATCGTGGGTCACGCTGCACTCGAATCCTGGTGTCGAGGAGTCACCAACGCGTAGGATCCGGACGTTGGCGATGATGCGCAAAGCGCGATGCCCCTTATTAGGATAGCGGTGTCTGATTCTAATTACCGCCTTCCTGTTGATGGCCTGACCCTCAGCGCAAGAGCAATGAATGAGAAGAAGGTGCTTGTACTGACGGTATTATACTGATTCTGGCCTCGAGAGAATGTGCCTATAACGACTACATGATGGTACACGCCGCTGGGGCGTCGGCTTGGTCTGCATCGTCTCCGCACGGCACGAGCTTGCCAATGAAACACTTTTGCATCATCTTGCGCGCGGCCTTGGAGTGGAACTTCATGTCTTTTGTGCAGTCGGTGCCACCGGCTTTGCGGAGAATCGATCGCGGGCCTGCGGGGTGCACGTCGACGAGACCCGTGACGTCATACACGGAGCCGCTCGCGACCAGCCAGCACGACTCGCGTGATGTGTGGAGCTGCACCTCACACAAACACAGTTTGTGTAATTGCGAACAGCGCTCAGGTTTTCTGTCGCCGTCGTTTTCCTCAGCCGGCTTGGTCTCGGCCGTAAGCGGGGGTACATTCACAGCGGCCAGCGGTCGCTCCGCCTCGAGCGTAATTGCTGTAGATGAAAGAACAATGCTCTTGCCGCGACGACTCGGTGTCTTGGGGGACCGTGATGTCTTGGGCGGCTGGCTCGCACTACCGAGGCGTGGTCGTGTGGCTATCCGCGCCGACGATGTAGACGCCATCGCCATGTCCTCGATCGCGAGCTCATCAAACGCAAGGGCATCCAATGGATTGCACGCGTCTGGTGCGCAATCAGCAACAGCACCACGGTCGTGCACTTGCTCGCGGAGCAGGAAGCCTGTCCGACTCCGCTCGGGCATGCCTTCGTCGTAGTCGACCACGATGCTGCTGGACGCTGGCGAATGCGAGCGTGTATCCACGGGCGACAGCACGCTTTGCGCAGCATCCTCCAAGTCAAGACTTGGCTTTGACTCGCTCTGGTTGTCGAGACTCAGACTCAGTCGCCTTGAATTGCGTCGCGATCGACGGCCCGATCTCGTCGCCATGGACGCAGAGGAGGCATCTTCAGTCGCATTGGCGTCTACCGACTCGTCCACGACGCGCACCGTCTTCTGGTTGGAGTCCATGTCCATGCATGCCGGAAAGCACGGCTCGGACGGTGGCGCCTTCTTCATATCGCCTACGCCTACGCCCTCGCCGCCACTCACACCGATAGTCGCAGCAGTATCCCCGCTGCTGTCGTCACGGCAAATCGTCGTCCGCAACTCTGCTGTCGATGCTCCTGCCGCGGTCGTTGTCGCTGTCAGATTCCCAGTCGCAGCCAGCACACCGAGCCGACCATGCGGTGACGCAGCTACCACATGGAGATACATCTCACCTGGAACGATCCCTTCGCACATACAGTATCGGGAATGCTCGAAATCCTCTTGTGTCCAGTTTCCGTGATTGAATCCACAGATTCCGGCGGTGGTGCCAGGGAAGCTGACGTTGTTGGTGGACACTGGATGACGCGCGTCAGAGAAAACGCGCGACAGAGAACCGGGTCGTGCCTGCTTTCCACTGGCCTGTCTTTCTCCCTTTGTCGATCCAGCGCGAAGTGCCTTATAATAGGTGACTGTGGCTTTACTCCAGCGACGGCGCGTGCCTCCGCGCCAGTGTCGTCGTCCTGGAAAAGCGCGGAATGCCCTCCGTGTGCATGCAAGGGTGGACCATTTTTCGACATCATTGCGTGCTGGACAATAGGTAGGTAGGGTAGCATGCCGTAAATTACCATCTACCTCCACTAGCGAATGCAGACCTTTGTCAACAAATGTTGAGAGTATTGTGAAATATGTGATTTTATACAGGTTGAATGCTCTAGCAAAGGTTTCCAAGAATAATATTCGATAGTGGGTAGACTTGAGTCCAGTTTAACCTACCCCTTTTGAATTGCTGTGTTTTATTGACCGGAGGCACGTGTCACTGGGACTGCAGTATAGTCCCAGCCAATCACATTTGGGAAAAAAAAACGAAATGTAAACTAGACTTGTTCTTAGCGGGGTATATGGATTCACAATGCTGAGAGTGCTGAAAGCCAAATTTGGCTGTGCAGTTGTCCCAAATGATAACAATACAGAGGTTTTAATGTCGGGAACTGCTCGTCTCTTTGACGCCTTCACTTGAAGCCACCAGCATCCACCACCAGGACTTCAAGAGATACGAGTCAAGCTCATCTGGACCACCACGTATTTGGCACAAGGATAGCCGTAAGCAAAGCAAAAGGTTATACTTCTTCCCGGATGAAGTGCCCAAAAGCTGTGGGACGATTTTGACCGCGTGGGATTGCACTGACTGGAAACGGTACGGAGTTACAGTCAGTTACGCGTCGTTTGGTGTTCCATGGTCGTAACCGTACCCAAGGTATTTAGCTAGTCGAATCACCTTTGTGAAGCGACGTATGACTCTACCGTTTTCGACCTCTCCAAATGAGCAGCGACCACCCGATCTTTAAGCGGTTCTCGCGGCAACAGCTCATCGTGCGTCGTCGCAGCATTGGCTTCCAGGCGCTGGCCTTTGAGACCTCGCAGCCCAAGACGGCGCGGTGCAAACACTGTGGACGCTTTTTCGACAGTGTCTGGAAAGAACTGCTCTGTCATGTATGCGGCCTTTGGGTCTGCCAGCCGTGCTCGTCGGTCATTGAGCGTGAACGAGAGATCAACCGCATTCAGTACGTCCGCGCGTGCTGCGACTGCCTCGCCAGGGTCAACAAGTGGACGGACCCGGAATTGATCCACCAGTACGCACTCTCGCCGTTGGTTATGCCGTCGTCCAAGAGCCAGCTTGCACTGACGCTCTCGGACGCACTACGTACCACCAAGCAAGCGCGCCACGCGGTACTGGTCGTGCTGAGGCACCTAGGGATGCTCGTGGATCCATTTGCAGCTTTAATTGACGACATCTCCGAGGCCGAATGGGTCGCGGCGACGACTCAGGAAGGTCATCTCCACTCGCCGCTCTTGGAGACTGTACCTCAGGACAGTCTTGAACTCCCTACCAAACCCGAGAAAAACAGAATCTCGACGGTCGAGAGTGCCCAGCATCTCGTGCAGCAGTGTTTTGAGATTGTCGTACCGGAGCTCCCGATCGACGCCTGCGTGCTTGCCGAATCGAACGGCACGCGTACGTACCCCATATTCTACGACATGGACGAAGACGACGCGGCCCTGGCACCGGCGGTCACTGGCGAAGAAGAACGCGAACTCTGTATAGGGCGGTACAATCTGCTAGAGTACGACCACCATTTCGAAGACGAGATGCAGCTCCTGTGTGATATTGCCGCCAATGAACTCGATGCGACCTCGGCGTTCATTTCGGTCGTGCGAAAAGACGAGCAGTGCTCCATTGCGTGTCGCACTGGGTGCGCACGGTCAACGCTCCGTCGATCGCAGACGTTCTGTGCGTTCGCACTCGCGTCGCCCCTCCCGTTCCTTGTCCGCGATGCTGCCTTGGATATTCGGTTCCGCAACTTTGATGTGGTGCGCGGCTCGTCGCATATCGTGTTCTACTTTGGCTTTCCGATTCTGTGCAAGGAAGGCACAGTCATTGCATCGCTATGTGTCGTCGACTCGAAACCACGCAAGTGCATTACAACCATGCAGTACAGTATCATGAAAAAGCTGTCGCAGATCATCTCGCGATTGTGGGAAGAAGCCATTATGGTCGCTCAAATTTGAGAAATGTGGTAATACTTACCGAGCAGTAGGGGTGGAGAGTTGGAGGTCATTACGACGTCTTGGAAATCCTTTGATGCCAACGCATTGGATGTAACTGAAGCTAGTTTCGATGTGAACCATTTTCGCTCTCGTGCAATGGATTTTGTCACAACAGTCGTCACAGAAGTACCGATTTTCACAGGCGACACAGTACACTGTCGCTGGGCGTGGAGGTGATATCGACACTCCCGGGCTACAGCTACTCTTCTGCCTCGGACACTGGTCGCAAGTTGGCACCAGGGGTGGGTTGACGACATCGTGATTGATTTCTACCCGCATGGGAAGAACTTTGGCCAGCAGCTCATCTCGCAGGCGCTTTTTCTCCAGTCGTTCGTTTTCAAACTGCGCCGTCTCAAGCGGGTTCCGCCACGTACTCAGGTTGCTCGTCTCGTTCCAGTAGTACGCTGTGTACGGCGGCTCGTCCAAGTAGCATAGCTTCCAGTCACCCAGTGCCACCTCGAGTGCTCGTGTCTCGTCGTCCTTTGTCTCAGCAAACACGCGCGCGAGAATTGCGGCAACGTCGCGAACATTGAGTACTCCACACGCACTCGGTACGAGGTCGTCGCGTTGCTCCACAAAATGCGGCTGTTGGTAGAGCCACGCCGTCGCAGCGTCGGCCATTTCGTACCACAGCTCGTGGAGGTCGGCCAGCTGCGACGTACAAAAGACAAGCACAAGGACCGTGGTCCAGATCAAGCTCGTTGTGTCGTTCTTGTCGGTCGTCAGTAGTAATTTGATGTGGGGAACGCCAAGGCACTTGGCCATCGCGAGCGACGCCCGCCAGTGCGTCGATGACCGCATTGCGCGGCGCAGAAACTCGACCGCGCGCTGCTCGTGGGTCATTGGTGCCGCTGCATTGTTGCCTGCACCATGGTCGCTCGCCGCGACGCCTGGTGTGTCGTGTGTAGCCTGCGAACCTCGTCGGCGGACCATTTTGTGTGATCCTTTCCAACCCATGTGGCTTTTCAAGATCGCATGTCTGTGCCAAAAATAGGTATGTTAAGTTTTCACTTCACGGTGTAACCTTGGTTACACTCTAAAAACAAAACAAGGTAGGATATCGGCTTGGTTTTTCCCGGCAGAAATGGGTCATCAATTCTTAGACCAGACCTGGAACAAATGAACACGAGGAGATCGACGCGTGTGCGCTCCCGTGGTGACGACGGAGGCGCAGCTAATGGAGAAGTCGACGCAAACAGATCGACGCCGACGCGCGTGGCGAAGCGTGCGCGGAAAAACGGTGCGGAGAACGTGGTGGCCGCCGATGGCAATGACAATGCCGCGTCCGCCGAGTGGATCCACCAGACGCTTTCCAAAGACAAGCGCGCAGCATGGGATTCGATCCTGAAGACGCATTTCTTCCTGCACCAGCCTCACGATATGTATGACGTCTTTGAGTTGGCGACCCACCTGAATTCCGAAACTCCACTCGGTACGTAGGATGGCACCATATTCGCTTTATCATTGATTCTGTCTCACGAATAAATACACTTTTCGGTGGTAGATGCCTTTGTGTCAACTGCTGGTGTTCGTCTCATTGGACCGTTTGACCTCCTTGCACGTAGCGGTACCTCTATGCGTCCAGCCAAGCTACTATGTCTCCACGGACGGTTCTTTATGGACCCACCCGAAGTAGTCGCTGTGCTGGAGGACACAGCGTCGACTGCGGGTGCCCACTGGGGATTGTACCGAGACAAACCCAATGACCCACCTTCGTACATTGTCCACTCGGCCGATGCGGGCGTGTGTGTGTTTGAACCAGTCGCACTGAGTCTATTTTCCATTCTGCAAGCCCGACTCGAAGCCCGTCTGTCAGATGCACGCAGAGACAACGCGACTGCTGTCCAGTCACAGCTTCAGCTTATCCAGTACTACACCAAGCGTCGACCCAAATCGTTGGCAGCTATTCGCACGCAACGCTCCAGCGAAACAGTGGCTGTCTCTCTCCACAGTCTGGGCATTGTCGTTCCGTACGACGCCAAAAAACAAAGCGGGTTTCGTGAGCTGCCCATCGCCGGAGCTAACCTGCGTGAGCTGCTCAACAACGTCCAGTCTGGAGACGCCGCCGCGAAAAAGAAGCTTACGAATCTAATGACGCGCGCGACGATCGCGAACGACGAGTGCGACTTCGGCACAAGCCTATTGCTCGGACTGGATCTCTTTACCGCCGGGTCATCTCTCCAGGTTGGTGGAAACATTGTATCGCATGTAGATAAGTCACGGTACTAACTCTCAGTTGTTGATATACAGAAAGAGGCGCTGCAGATGCTGCGTGTCGCGTACATGCTGCTCGGCCGAAAAGACTTTGCAAAGGTCGCGAGTGAGCACGTCAAGCAGCGTGTTCAGGGAACTGCACCACTGAACTGCCTCGTGGAAACGACGCCGGGAGACGTGGCAGCGACAGTCGACTTGCCGTGAAGAGATCCGTTTTTCGTAGCTTCTCGAGGTGTCAAGATCATCGTTTCTCCAAAGGCTTCGAATCCGAATTCTTAGTGTTCGAATAACCCAAAGTAACAAATTCTGGCCCAGTGTCGACTCTAAATTGGGTTCTCGGGTTGAATAAAACTCCGTATCTTGGGTTTCTGCACTGCGAATAAACAATTGAATTGTCCATGACGGCATTGCCTCAGCCGCTATCGACCGATGATTGGTCCCTGGACACAACATCAGCTGGCGAAATAACCACTGGCCAGAATAGTGGTGCCGCTGACGTAGGCTCCGCTTGACAGTGCAGAATGATGGTCCTGGGTTTCCACACCTTACTAGCAGCATCCTTTCTAGACCAACCACCCGAGCGATCAATCGGTCTTCCGTCCGTCGGTCCGTCGTCCGTCCAGCATTGCATTGCGTCCCAGTTTTTGATCCACTGCACGTGCCACACGCATCCATCATCTCTACTATGTCCACCCCTACGACCTCTACCACCTCTACTACCGCCAAGCCTGCTGCGCCGGCGCTCGCGCCGCTCGAGCGTTCGTTCTGGTACAAAGAGTCGCTGACCGAAGACCTCTACATTTCGTCCACGCTCAAGCGCGTGCTGTTTGAAGCGCAGTCCGAATTTCAGACCATGCAGGTCATCGAGACCACTGCCTTTGGCAAGACGCTCGTGCTCGACGGCAAGACGCAGTCGGCCCAGAGCGACGAAGCCGTGTACCACGAGACGCTCGTGCACCCGGCGCTGATGGCGCACCCCAACCCCAAGACCGTCTACATTGGCGGCGGCGGCGAGTTTGCCACGGCGCGCGAAGTGCTCAAGCACAAGTCGGTCGAGAAAGTCGTGATGGTCGACATTGACCAAGCCGTGTGCGACTTATGCCGCAAGGAATTGCCCGAGTGGGCGAACGGCTGCTTTGACGATCCGCGTCTTGAAGTGCACTACACGGACGCCCATGCGTTCCTCAAGCAGTACGACGGCACGTTTGACGTCATCATCATGGACATTGCCGATCCGATCGAAGCCGGTCCAGGCTACGTTCTCTACACCGAAGAATTCTACAAGTACGCCGTGACCAAATTGACCAAGGGCGGGTACTTTGTGACGCAGTCCGGTCCGGGTGCTTTGTACAACTGGGACGAGTGTTTCTCGGCCATCTACAGCACGCTCAAGACGGCGTTCAACACGGTGCTGCCGTACACTGTGGACATTCCGTCGTTTGGCTGCGTCTGGGCCTACACCATGGCGACCAATGTCGATAACGCTGCCAACGCAAAGCAGGCGATCATCGAGCGCCGCATCAGTGAGACCGATGCACTCGTGGCTGCGCGCGTCCAGACGCCGCTCAAGTTTTACGACGGCGTGAGCCACTTGGGGCTCTTTGGCGTGCCAAAGCCCATTCGCGATGCGTTGGCGAACGAGACGCGCGTCATTACGGTGGACAACCCAGTGTTCATGTACTGAGTAAAGTAATATTACAACACGACTCGGAAGGGTACTAGTACTACTACCTTCACCACTCTTCTCCCCTCTTCCCAGAATGATCAAAAATGAGAATGTGTTGAAATGGTGGAATCTATCAGATTTGTGGGACGACTAGCGAAGCACACTCTACGCTGACGTTGGTTCGTCCTCGCTGACCTCGCCAATTTCAAAGCGCCGAAACGCCGTGACCGTCACGTCGACGCCAATTTTCTTGCCCGCGGCTTCGACAAACGCACCGACCTTGGGGTTGCCCTCTTCGATAAAGTGGTCTTGCTCGAGCAGCGTAAACTCGCCAAAGAATTTGCCCAAGCGGCCGTCGATCATCTTGGCGACAATGTTGGCGGGCTTGCCCGTGTTCTGGACTTGCTCGGCCAAGAACGCACGCTCTTTCTCGACAATCGAGTCTGGTACACAGTCGCGCGAGAGGTACTTTGGTTTAGCGGCCACAATGTGCATCGCCAGTCGTCGGCCCAATAGCTCCACGGCCTTGGTCTGCTCGGGCGTGGCCGTCGACGACGCATATTCCAATGCGACCAGCGCACCGGCGCGACCGAGACCGTTGGCCGCCTGATTGTGGAGGTAGCTGCAGATCGTACCGTCGGCGACCACGAATTTGACGGCGCGACGCGCCACGACATTCTCCCCAACTTTGCCCACGAGCTCGGGGACCATGTCAGCGACAGTCGCCTCATCGACAGCAACCTTACCAAAGTTCTCGGCGTCCAACTCTGTCGTGAGCTGCTGGGCCGAGGTGTCCGGCTCGGCGAGCGCCTTGGCGACTTGGATTACGAGCTCTTGAAACTTGTCGTTCATCGCGACAAAGTCGGTCTCGCTGTTGATCTCGACCATGGCGCCGGTCGTTCCCTGGACGTTGACACCAATTAGACCCTGCGCGGTTGTGCGGCCGGCCTTGGCGCTGGCGCGCGCAATGCCCTTTTTGCGGAGCCACTCGAACGCCGCGGGGAAATCGCCTTGGGTCTCCACCAGTGCGGTCTTGACGTCCTTGAGCGGCGCCTCCGACGCCTGACGCAGTTTCTTCACGGCCTCAATGTCGGGCTTGTAGCTGAGGCAGCGCGCCTCCCGCAGCGCCATGCGCATAACCGGACGAACAGTCAGGAAGGACGAGAGCATTGTGGGTAAGTGGATACGAATGGGATGGAAAATGGAGATGCGAATTGTGCGGTGGCGAGTGTCGGATGAGAGCGATGAGCTCTCCAATCAACCACACCAATGGCCCAGAGCTGTGGTCTTGTGATGAGGTCACTCAGTCGGGGTTGAGGGTATCCATCTGAAGGGATACGTTGGCGCTGTGTAACTCTTGTACCCCATCCATGCCTCGTCGGGGTACGCGTACCTAGTGTACCCCTTTCGTATGGACACACCCAAACCCTTCTGAATGACCAGTGGATAGTGACAGTGACTCTCACCTCACGATTAGATGACAGCCCACGACGAAGAGGCATTGATGGGAAAACACGTTGACTCCAAGTGAAATCGGATGGTGACCATCCTGGTCGGTGATTATCGAATGGTTAGAGGTTCCAACCTGCAAACCTGCACAGAGCACAGGATAGTCTAGCAAAGTTCAGAACGCTAGTGTTCAGACTGAACACCCCACAAAGTTGGGACCACGTTCTGTGCGTCATTTACATACCTGTGCTGAATTCCTTCAATGGAATGTGCAGATACCCCCATCACATTGTGGGTAATAGTATGTGTTTCAATACGGTACAGTGCGCGCCAATGAAATAGGTAATTCAGGTTTCCACTATCCAGCTACAGCGAAATTTGGTCAAATTGAAAACGGAAAAGTGTGTGAAAACGCTCGTATCAAAAGGCGTCGATTGCCGTGCTCAGAATGCCAAAAC
>JAADVD010000147.1:0-65522 GCA_023334535.1 Pythium vanterpoolii | reverse complement strand
TGCCGTCACCCAGGTCGGAAACAAAGACTCCGTACGAAGTGATCTACGGTGTGAAACCCAGTGTGAAGCACATGCGTGTTTTCGGTTGTCTTGCATTTGTGCTCACACCACGCGAAAAACGCAAGAAATGGGATGCCAAGGCTCGACCCAGTTTGTTTGTCGGTTACCAAGAGTCGTCGAAGGCGGCTCCATTGCGGTTCATGGTTCACAAAAATGCGTTGACTAGAAAAGTAGGTTTTTAGGTTTAAACTTCACTTAAGTGGTTGAGCGCAAAAAATGGTGTTTGGAGCGCGAGGGTGCATCCCCAGCCGCGACACGCGCCTCAAGATCACTATTGGACCACAAGCGGGTACCCCAGCCATGACGTCGCACTGGTGGTATGCTGCAGGTACATTGCGATGTGGTTGACTTTTTGAGAAGCAACGATATGGGCTAACCCGGTCAAAGAATGCACTAGAAAGATACGCTTTCTTAAGAGTCTTCTAAAGTGAAATGTCGTATCACGCTGAGCCTGGAGTCACAATGACACACCACTGGAGGTCACAGTGTGACAAGTAGCAAGCAACACTATCGCGTCGCCAGTCAGCTTCAGCCACTTCTCCTTCTGAGTGTTACTGCCAAGCGACTCACTTAGACTGGCGCTTATTAACCGGTCTGAAAACGCCCCGGGTAATACGCATGCACGTGTACTCAGCCACTGCCGAGCAAGCGGCGCCAGCAGCGGGAACCGTTCCCTGTTTGTGCTCCACCACTCGAGGGGGCAGGCAATGCGCGTCTTCCGTAGCTGATGCTCGTTCAAGTAGACCGAGATTTCATTTGCGACGTATAATCGCGCCTGCGCAAGCTCCGACTCACGACTCAATCCGGGGTCTGGTGTCACTGGGACGTCCTCATCTTCGTCGTAGAGGAGGCGATGCATCAGCCCCGGCATGCTCTGCCCAGGCGTACGTGCGTCGCTATATAGCATGTCGCTCTCGAACTCCGGAGGCGCGACGGACCCAACGAGGGGTTCTACGGGCACTGGGACCGGCGGGAGGTGGCTCGCATACACGTCGATGGCGTGCTCGAGTAGCTGCTTCTTGCAAGCTTCGCGTTCTGGATCCGACAAGTGACGCAAGCGAGCGTAGCGAGGATCCAGCGCTGAGATCCAAGAAAGCGCCGAGCAAAGATTCTCGTATCGTTCTCGTAGACCAGACTCGAGGACGCTGCGCAGCGTCTCGAGTGCCATCGCTGGAGAGTTCATGCTGTCCGCAGTCGTCCCACTCGCCGCGTACCGTTGCTGCAGCTCGTCAAAGAGATTTACCCGTGCGAACAGCTGCATCGCCATCGTCAGGATCGGAAGCACGAACGGCAAGGAGCACACCTTTTCATTCGTAGCGACTTGGACGACTTCGTACAATGGTCGCCAGAGTACAAGGAGGCCCTCCAGGATGAACCACGACGCGGGCGTGATCTTCTGGGAGGTGCGTGTTGAGGGAAGATCGTCTTCTTCGCCCCATTGGTCGATGAGCCTATCAAGCGCGCAGCGTATCAGTACCGCACGAGAGACCACGTCGTGGGCCGTCCCGAGTGACCAAGTCGACAGATCTGGCGCCGGGAACCGGGAAAGCTCCACGGCCGCAGCAGGAAATAGTGTCTCCAATCGTCCGTGGGCCGTCGAGTCGGAGCGGACCCATTCAATGAAACTCATCACTTCCGCAAGCGCTGAGTGAATCGCCTCCATCGCCGGCGGACGCGTCGCTGTCGGTGAGTCGACTGCCGTCGAATTGGAACGGAGGAGTCCGCTGACTAGCTCGTTCAGACTGAACGCGACATCCACGACAGCACGCATGTCACTCGTCGCACTCCCAACGTCTTCAAAGCCCTCACTTCGTGGCATTAGAAAGAGCGAAAGCGACGTCTTTGTGAGTCCGGTGTCCTGGAGCAGTCGGAGAACCCTGTCGCAAGAGAAAGCCTCGATGGGCAACGCGTCCACCACACACGACTGCATTGCAAAGTCCTCGCGCAGGTACACACACGTGATGGCCACGTGCGTCTCTACGATCGACGCCTCCGTGTCGGAAACACGCGTGCGCCAGATCTCGGCCGTCAGGGCGAAGGCCCTCACGTCTTTCTTCAGCGTCTGCTTGGCCTCAAAGCGCGTGTTCTCACTCATGAGCTCCAGTCGGTGGCAGAGCGCATCGCGCGTGGGCACCACAAACGGGTAGTCGCTACTAATTGCTTCGGCAAAGGCAGCAAAGCCCGGCTCGTCGACCAGGGAAAACGACCGCATAGTCGACACCAGCCACTTGACAAGCGCCTCTACCCCGTAGCGTGCGTCACGCGTGGGCCCGCCGTCCGCTCGGGGGCGACGGACCGCGCGCTGTGCAGCATCGTCAACCAGTAGCTCTGCGTCTTGCGCCGACGTGGGGCGCTTCGGCTTGCGGCCGGAACCACCAACACCGACACCAACGCTGGCGTTTGCGGACGCGGATGAGGACGCGACAATACCGGCGTGACCAGTCGAGGTACCAGCGCCGCCAGTGGAGATCTTTCTTGCCACGGCCGCGTTTTTCTTGCTGTCGGCCTGGCGTTTAAGCAGCTCCTTGCGGTGAAAGCGCTCCATGTGGCGTCGCACCGAATTGCTCGAGCCCTTGGTGAAACGGAACATCTTGCTGCACCGGAGGCAGTACGCATCGGTCGCGTCCTGGCTCAGCCAGTGCGTGCGGCCGTCGGGCGGACTTCCGTGCGGCGCCACGAGCTTGATGAACTGCCAGAACTCGGACTTGCGGATGCGCGGGCAGTCAAAGAGCGAGAGCTCGCCATGGGCGAGCGCATTGCTCATCTTCGATGTTGGTTGCTCGACGAGTTCCTTAACAACCACCAACACCCTCCAACATACGCCGACCCACAAGGCTTCTATCAAGGTAGTATACGGTTCTACCTGGTTGCTCTCCTTGAAGTGCCGGCAGCAATATCCCGACGCGCCGCTCGAGATCCGATCCGTGCGGCTGCATTAGTCTCAACTGATTTGGGCCGCAGTATATGAACTACCGCTGCAACACGAGCAAGTGGAAATTTTTTGACGGCGCATTGCGCACGACACATTTTATATGCTTAGTGTATTATGAGAGTTTGGCTGGCGAGCCGAGATTGAACTCGTCGAGGCGGCGGATCATGGGCATTCCACCACCTCCGCCATCGTGGTCAAAGCTCGTGCTCGTGATCTCGATGCGCTCACGCATTTTGTCCAACGTTTCTTTGAGCATGTCACCAAACTCTTGTGCCATCTCTTCCATTTTCGCCTTGAGCTCCTGGATCTCGGCGTTTTTGGCGCCAATCACGCGGTCTTTGTCGCGTTTCATCTCCTCAAAATTGACTCGCGCAAGCTCTACGAAGAAATGGATCGATGCAACCGTGAGACCCTGTCTCCATGGCTCTTTCTCTAGCAAACAATCGTACCGAGTTGATCGCGCAGCTCGCCATTGGTGTTTTCCAGCGTGTTGACGCGATTGAGCAGCTCTTCTTGCATGCTCTTGTATTGGCGCGTCATGTCTTGCGTGATGCCAAACGTCTCGCTCTGTTCGCGTTCAAACGCGCCTTGTAGCGCTAACACGCGTTCCTGCAGCTCCCGCTTCGACTCCATGGCTTTGACGGATTGCTCATGGCGCTCTGCCAGCTGCATCTGCAGCGAGCGGTTTGCCGAGTGGAAGAGCTTCACTTGCTCTTCCGGCGTGAGCACACCACCATTCTCGGCTCCGTCATCTACGCAATCGCATCGAGTTGAACCCATCAACCATGATATGAAGGTACGCGGAGACCGACCTCGCCATACCTTTTTTGTCCTTCCCTTTCTTCACCTTCTTGTCTTTCTTCGGCCCCATTGCGTTTACAAGTTGAGTGCCAGTCTGTGGCAAAGCAAAATGACGAATAGTCGCGAGTCAAGAACTGCCAGGCCATCGCCACGACACATACATTACGCCCCGACAGTGGTGCTAATAATATAGAGCAGACCAAAACCCCTCCCTGCAAAACCTCTACAAAGCGTCCTTCTTGGACTTGATCTGCCGCTTGGGCTTGCCAAGCTCACACTTGTTCACTTGCTGTGCGAATCGCAGGGAACACAATGTCTCGCCCGCAGACTCGACTGTTGGGGACACGTTCACCATCATTAGTGTCTTGCCGTCGCCAGAGAGACTGCTCTGTAGCAGATACGTCAACTTGGAGTTGCGGAACGGAATCTGAAGGTGGATATAACAGAAATCAGCTTAACCGCAGCGCCACGTTCATAGAAAGAAATGGCACGTACATGTGAGGATTTGTTGCCAATGGCGGTGAAGACATCGGCTAGGCAGCTGAGACTCTTATTGATGGCTTGTGTTTCCTTGAGGCGTTCGCCAGAGACGCCCGATCGCGACGCTCGTTCGCTACCAGCCAGATCGACGAGGTTGAGCTGCCCATCCAGCATGATGCCTTCGGAATCATTCACGCCCTGCAGATGGAGAGTGAAGACGCTGTGGGAACGCGAAGACTGCGCATTCATGTCGGTGCTGGCAACACTGCGCGCACGACTTGCCCGCTCCATCAGCTTTTCGACGTGCTGCATTTCGGTGACGTCAACAAGCGTGAGGTCGGGAACGCAGACTCCGCCCTTGGCGTCCTTTTTGATACCCAGTGTCTTGCTTGCATCGTCCTTCGTGACAAGAAGATCCCGCAGATTTTCGTTGTAGATTTCGAGAAACGACACCTTCATCGAATACTTCCAGCCGTGATCCCTGAGAAGTTCACATTCAGCAAGAACCTTCTCAATGGCTCGAGGAATGATACCTCGCATCTGGCCGTTTCCACTTCCTTGCATCTACGGACGATAGGGTGACACTGTTAGCGACACACAAGGAATAGGATTGCGAATACTCGTGAACGTACCGTGTGAGTCTTTCCAGACCCAGTCTGCCCATACGAGAAGAGGCAGACGTGGTAGCCGTCAATTGCAGACTGCACGAACTCCGACACTTCCTCAAACACGTTGTCCTGCCCCGAGGATTGGGCGAATGCCTTATCAAAAGTGAACGAGTATGTGGTGTCCTGTTCATTGCCGGTGGTTGTCCCCTTCGCTTGCCGCCGAAGTTTCACTGTCTGCCCATCAAACTCACACGACACGGCAGGCGTAAGTCCTTCGGCGTCCCTGCTTCCGTCGGATGGCAGGAAGGGTCGGGTTCGGGCGAATACTCGCACGTTGCCTCGTAATTCCTAAAGACGACAGAGGTTTGTCAATACTGTACGATCTGAGCAAACGATTTTCCCAAGGCAAACCGTACCTGGATGGTGTTGTGGAGGCTGCGGCGAAGTTTCTCACCCTGCCGAACTTTCTCCTGCAACTCTTCCAGGAGACGATCTTTCTGGGCCATGGTTTGAGAGCCGTGGTTGCTCATCTCTTGCAGCCGAAGGCGAAGCACTTCCGCTTCTCGCTTGACATTGCACATCTCTTCAAAGTCTCCGTCGCGCACGTTCGCGGCCCGCTCGCGGAGCGTTTTCACTTCGCTCTCGATGCTCACCTTCTCTTCTTGAAGCACTTCGATCTGGCGAAGCAGAGCAAGCTTTTCTTTCTCGACTCGCTCATCGACAGAAGCGAGCTGAGACTGCCAGCTTGCCTTTGTTTCTTCGTGCAAAATACTGAGCCGCTTCATCTCGAACCGCACAGCCTCCGTCTGAGCGTTGACTGCAGTGGTCTCGTTGCGAAGCTCACGGTTTTGGTTCTCCAGCATTTGCCGAACACCCGTCTCAACGCTGAGGTCGCGAGCGGCGTTCTGGAGCTCCAATTCCAGCTCCTTCACGCGACTTTCGAGCGCGCGTTGGTTCTCGTTCCACTCGGCTTTTGCGGATGTGAAACCCTCCGCCTGGCCACGCAGTTCACGCATCAACGCTCCGCTTGTCGCTTCGTTGCGTTCGGCCTCGCGCAGTTGATTCTGCAACTGATCGATTTTCTCCGTGAGTTCTTTCTTCTCCGTGTTAATCTTGGACGAAGACATGGCGTTAAGTTTTTGGATCTCGGTCAGATTCTGGACGAGACCCGAGATCTCTTGTTCCTTGCGGTCAATCTTATCGCGCAGCTGCGCCATCTCGGTCGAACCTTGGGCGAGCCGATCTTCGAGCGCACGCAACTGCGCATCCGCAGTGCATTTCTCCCGTTCAAACTGAGCACTTCGATCCCTCTCCTTTCGTGTCTCTTCTTCCGCCGCGAGGGATCGCTGTCGGTAGGTCTCCTTCTCTTGGTTTGACGCGGCCATTTCCTCCCGCACCTCACTGAGTCGTGCTTGGAGCCGTTCGATCTCGGTAGATTTCCTATGAGAGAGAGAACACGGTTAGAATGATACGGGTACGAAAGAGTGCATGTGCTAAAAATCAAACGCACCGTTTCTCCTCTTCGTTGTCTTTGCGCATGTAAAACTGCTCGAGGTCCTTTTTTTTCTCTTCATACAGCTGCACGCGATCCGACATTGTGGTCTGGTGTGCACGCAACTCCAGCGTGAGTTCGTCATTCTGTTTTTGCGCCTGCTGGAGCTGAGCCTGCAGTCGCTGGTTTGACGTTTCAAGCTCTTTCCGCACGCGACCCAGTTGCTGCACCGCCGTTTCCAGTTCCGTGTTCTTATTCTGGACGTTCAGAACATGCTTGTTGGCGTTGTCACACTCGGTCTGCATGCCCTCAAGTGACTGGTTCGCACGACGCAGTTGCGAGCTGAGATCGGTCACTTGAAACGTGAGATGCTTGTGCCGACTAACCTCTGCTTTGCATTCGATCGTGATCGTCGTCAGAAGGTTCATCAACTCTTGCTTCATGCGTTCGCTCTACAAATGAAAATACGCAGCGCCGGCTGATGAGACTCAAGCCGTTCCATTCAACAGATGTGGCCGTACCAACCACCAAACGTACCTCGTCCACCATGGCTTTCACCGTCGTTTTTGCATGGCGCGAGAGTGCCATCAACTCGTCGTTCCGCGCGCGCGTATCGAACTTTTTGGCCTTGAGACGGGACTGCGTGACGGCTGTGGCGTCGGCGGCCACCTCCGGCGACAAAATGCGCGCAATCGCGGTCTTGAATTCAACCAGCACAGCCGCCATAGCCGCGGGCACTTGGTCTTCCTCTGTCTGCTCTGTCGGCGCGTACCGTATCACACGTTGCTTGAGCGCGGCGATCTCTTGACTCGAAGACGCAGTCGTCGCATTGTTGGCCGACGCGCGGCGCACCGCAGCGCCAGCAGCCGTCTCCTGCTGCTTTAGTTGGAGTCGACCAGTTGAGCGCGCCGCCGGAGCAGACAGCCCCGTGCTTGCGCCTCCAGCAAACGGAGGCCTGGCCATGCCGGTGGACTTGCGCACATTTGGTCGCGGTGGGTGGGCGCGCTCGCGGGTTGTCGGATGACCGCGTCCACGCTGGACGACCTGGTGCATATCGCCAGCGTTAGTACTGGATCAACACCTATGCTATCAGCAGCCTCTCCCTTACCTCGTTCGTGTCGATCTCGGCCAGCGGCGCACTCGCCACTTCAGGCGCCGCCCACTCTGGCTGTTCTGGCTTTATGGCATGGAAGTTCTCGCCGTTCTCCGACTGGTTGTTGGCTCTCGCTGCTGTCGATGCCGGTTTGGAGAACGACGCAGCGCGGAAGCCAAATCCGAAGCGTGGGACAGGGGCCGCGACGCCAACAACGACACCGCCGTCGGTGCCGTTGCTGCTGGCGTCGTCCTGCTGCTGCTGCGTGGCCGACATGCGTTCGCGTTTATAAGGCCCGGGCGCCGCTGCGCCTGGAACGTCGAGCGACCGCTTCATGCTCTGCGCGTGGGCTTAGTTTAGCACCCGGGTTCAAAGTCCGCGGATATCTTCAGCGCCGTCTCAAAAGCGGCGTTTCGTTGGCTTTTTCGAGACACTTGGCGGCGAATGTTGGAAGTTGGCGCTGGAAAACAAAACGCCAACAAAACACACGCATTTCAAAATTTTGGCGCCCTATTCCAGGTCTATTTTTATTTTTCAAAATTTTGAACAAAAAAACAGATATTTCAAGAAACGTGTACTAAGATACGGATATAACCTCCAGCAAGCGGTTCACTGTGGAAGGTCGTAACGCCAAATCGTCATGTCATCGGCGCACGCCAAGATGGTGCGACCGTCGCGGCTGAAGCTTACTTGCCGGACAGTGCTCTTGCAGTTGTTGTGCTTGAGCTTGCAGAGCGAGCGCTCCGAGTCCGAGTCCAGATCAAAAACACTGATCACACCTTTTTTGTTGCCAACGGCCATGACCTCGAGCCGCGAGTCGAGGCCAAACTTCATGAACCACAGCTCGGCTTCCTTGTAGTGGTACTCGCGCAAAACGGTCACAGCATCCTTGCCGCGCGACGGATTCGGTTTCCAGAACACCACTTTGTTGCCCGTGGACTTGGACAAAATCAGATCGCCGACAAACCGCACGCAGTCTACATAGTCTGCATGCACTTTGCTCGTGCAGTACGCCGGAAACTGAATAAACTTGGTGTCAAACGGACGATCGGCCGGGCGCGGCTCAGTGTACGACTTTTCAATCGCCGTCTGCACAGTCGGGTCCTCAAGATCCCAAATCTTGATGGTGTTGTCCATGCCAGAGGAGACAAACGATCGCCCGGTCAAGTGGAAATCCGCGCTGAGGACTTCATCGCGGTGGCCCAAATGGCCAGCAAAGATCGCAATGCACACACCAGTGAGCGAGTTCCAGAGGCGAATGGACTCGTCTTTGCCTGCCGAGAGCAGCAGACTCGGATCTACGGGATGGAACTTAAGTTCGTTCACGGCGTTGCCATGGCCGGAGAGCACAGTGAGGACCGACTGCGTGATCAAGTTGAGCACCTTGATGTGACCGCGATAGCCAGCAAAGGCCAACAAAGGCGCGCCACTCAGCACGTCGACCGTCCACGCCAGCGTGAAAAACTGCTCCTCTGCATCACCGTCCACGTATACTTGGATCACGTCCACACCTCCATTGTCGAGGCACTCGTAGAGTGTCACCTGCCATTCAAGTAGTGTCAGTGAAAAGGAAAGAGAATAAACCGCCATGGACGATCGCCACTACTCACGCGATTGCCACCGGCCGCCGCAAAATACTTTTCGTACTGTGGGAGGATATCACAGAATGATACGGCGTAGATTGGCTTTCCATGGTCCTCGCGCACGTATCCTGAAGGTACACTCCAACCATAGGAGACCATCAGTTCACTGATGCAACAAATAGTCCAGTACTGATTCCAAGCTGTTTTACCTGAAAACTTGTACGCTTTCTTGCGCAGACGCGGCAGAATCGAGAGCTCGGACTCAGCGACTGTGTCTACTGGGGAGGTGGACGGCGACGGCGCGCGCATCGGTACGTCCGGCGCACTGTCGACACCAGCTTCTGCCATTTTTACGGTGATTCGAAGCAAAATTGGGTAGGCCACACTTTCTTACGAACATTGTGGTACAGTGGATGGCTACAACAGAGCGCGTCAGTGACCCAAGGGTACCGTGCACCTATAAATGGGTACACTGTACCTATTTAGTGGTACTTTGCTCCAGAACCATGTTTGACACTTTTGCGATGGAAGATGCCGAGCGACTCGCAAGTGCTCGCGCAAGTTGACGTCGGAAAATGGCGCCGCCTCAGCGACGCGGAGGGGGAGGAGGCGAAGGCCGTGGCGGCTCTGCCAAGAGCGTTGGGCGTGGTGCAGGTGGACGTGGTTCGCGCGGAGGCGGTCGTGGTCCGCGAGGCAGTGGTACAAATGTCGAGGGCGCTGGGGCCTTGGATGCACTACCACCAGCGGCTGAAGGTGGGGCTGGGAGCGGCGGAGCGCGCAACGCAAAGCCCAAGCCTCCGCGCAAACCCAGGGGTAGTGAGGGCTCGCGAAGTGGCGTTGGCAGTGGTGGCCCTGTCGGTCGACCTGCTCGCGCCGTGAGCATCGTCACGCGCAAGGTAGTGGTCCGCAACATTCCGCACGACTGGGACGAGGACAAGCTTGCAGAACTCGTCGAAGCCCACGGAGCGACGCGAGAGCACATGTGGCGCTTTGTAAGTGGGAAAGTGCGCGCCAACAACCGCGCACCGCGACCCGGACGACTCTACTTGGACTTCAAGCGCGATGCCGCGCTCGCCAAGAGCGTCATTGAGAAACTCGACGGCTTTAGCATCCCAGACAGCAAAGGTGCGGTAAACTCCGAATCGCCACTGATGCGAGATTAAGACTGCTCAACGAAGTGGAGCATAACTACTGCTGTGTAGAGGACGTCAAGATGAACGTGGACTTTGCGCCGTTTCAGAAAATCCCGCGTGAGAAGCAGCGCAAGGACGCAAAAGTGGGCACAATTGACCGCGATCCCGACTTTGTGGCGTTCTTGGAAGTGCTCGACAAGCCAAAGGAGGTGCGACCACCAGTCCATTCCCCCTGTCCTCTGTGTGGAGACTTACGTGTGGATTGCGATTAGAAACTACCGAGTGCTGACGTGGCCGCCGAGCTGAAGGACACTGATGGCGTCATTGAGAAACCCGTCGCGGCGCTGGTTCAGTTTTTAAACGAACGCAAGCGTGACAAGAAGGTACGACGTTGTTGTTTCGTTTTAATGGCCGACGTCGGCGTCCTCATGCAACATGAGATGCAGAGTAAATTTGCGGGCAAGGCCACGGATAAGTCGAGAAGCACACGGATCAAATCGGGCAAGGAAGGCGTGAGTCATGACGTGGTTGCTGTTCATCAATGGAATACCCTATGGCTAATGGAATTACGCTGCAGAAGGGAGCGAAAGACAAGAGTAAGAGTGCCAAGGGCAAAGGGAAGACCGCCGAGTCGTCGACGACCAAAGGTGTGTCATTCATTTCGCTTTCTCTTTGAGGTTTTATTTTGCCCTAGTTTCCTGACGTTCTCGTGTGCTTTGCCTGTTATAGAAACAGCCAAGCCACGCAAGGCACGTGTGAAGGTCAATAAAGAAAAGACCGTGGACTCAGAGTCGGTCGAGTCTGGCACGATCAAGATCATGGGCGCGAAAGTCCGCGATAGTTCAACGGCGCGTTTGGAGACCAAGGTAACGGCGGCTACGGACGGCACTTCATCGGAAGCGGGTGGTGCGCCGTCTAAGACAAAGTCTGGGGGTGGAAAGAGCGGAGGAAACAAAGCGCGCAGTCGCTCAGCACAGACTGGACCGAAAGAACAGCGCTTAGAGACCACCATCAGTGAGGCCAATGCTGTGTCAAAAGAAGCGGGACCTCCTAAAGCAAGTGGCCGCACCCGTCGTGACTCACGCACAGGCAAAGGACCAAAGGGTGGCGGGCGGGGCGACCAGCCGGTGAGTGCACCATCTACTTGCCTGAATTTTGTTTCCGGGCTGAAGGGAGCTTGCTCGTTCTGTGCCGATATGATAGAAAAAGGTGTTTGTGCCAAAGGTCACGACGCCTGCAGGATGAGCGATCGAGCCCAGTGACATCCACAGTGATGATGGCGACTGCTCAGTGACGGCGATCAAACGAACAGCGGACGGCTCGAACACGATTCCTAGCGCGGCGTGGGTGGTGGAGGAGCCAGTACCGTTGCTCTGCGCATCGGCGACGGCGAGAGGGAGCAAGTAAGTGTGTAGTCCTATCACGACTCGGCTCTTGGCGTCGGACGTGCTGCATCCGCTCGACTGTGCCCGCATGTGATTGATGGGGTGAGGGATAGGAACGGACGGCGGCACACTTCTGGGTATTTTTAAGAGCAACGTTAACACTTGAACAAGACAAAACCAAAAACGACGCACAGTTGAGATCTCTCTTGGTCTCGCTCTTCCTTATGGCGTCGTTGCGTGGCGATCCGGCAATCAAACTCATTCTGCTGGGCAACGGCTCGGTGGGCAAGTCGAGTCTCATTGCGCGCTTTGTCGACGACGGCTTTACGCGCGTGTACAAGCAAACGATCGGACTGGATTTCTACGAGAAAAAACTCCAGTTCCCGCGCGACCAGCGCCTCGTGTTGCAGGTGTGGGACATTGGCGGCCAGACCATCAACAGCAAGATGATCGGCAAGTACCTCTTTGGCGTGCACGTGGCGCTGCTCTGCTACGACGTCACGGACGCTCAGTCGTTCAGCGACGCCGACGACTGGTTGCGCGTCGCGCGGAAATACTCCACCGAGGCCCAGGCGCTGGGCGACCACCCCCTGCATGTGCATCTCGTGGGCAACAAGATTGATCTCGTCGCGCACCGCGTGGTCTCAAACGAAAAGCACGACGCGTTCATCCGCAACCATCAACTTCAAGGTGGTTTCCTCATGTCGGCCCGCAGCGGTGACAACGTACTCAAGAGCATTTACAAGATCTCGGCGGCGGCGGCCAAGATCCAAGTCTCGGATTTCGAGCTGTCATTCTGCGACAAGATCGTGCGCGCGACAATCTCGGCGGGTGGCGACGCTGCCGATGAGGCGCGAACAGCCATGGCGGACGCAATCGAAGCCGAAGACCGCGCCTTAGAACAGCGCAAGGGCGGACAAACAAGACCGCGCAGTGGCCGCGACAAGTGCGAGCTTATGTAGAAGTAATAGAATAGATTGGAGTTTACAAAAAGTCGCATTCGCGTCGCAGGATCGCGCGGCGTTCGCCTTCCGAGCCGTTGAGATACGCCAGACGCAGCAGGTCGTTGCTGCGCAGCGTGGCGATGGTCTGGACCATCGCGTACAGTCGGGGCAATAGTACAGTCGCCCAGAGACCGTCGGCAGCGCTGCGGTGTGCTGTGGAAGTGGATGTGGTCGCCACTCTACATAGCAGGGGATACTCACTGAGCGACACGCGCGTGACGTGGATCTGTGCGCGGTCGGCGTGGAGACACTGGATGAGATCGCCTGCCGTGAGCCCCAGCATCTTGAGGTACACGGCCATCTGGATATAATCGTAGAGTGGGGGTGGCACGCGGAACGCGCGCATGCGATTCTTCACCTCAAGCAGAATGGGCACTAGCTGCCACTCGTCGTCGTCGGCGATCTCGAGCGTGTCGGCCACGCCGTCGATCATGCCACAAATGGTAAAGAACGGTTGGGGTGGAGGGTCTAACAGAGTGCCGCCGTCGGTTTCATATACCTGTTCGACCTGACCATCGCCAAAGGCCGACAGTCTCTGTTGTTCCTGCTCCTCTCGATCTTGATCTCGCTGTCCGTGTCGTCGTCGTCTTCGTCGGTGCGTCCCTTTGACCATGACGCGTCGTTTGATGGAATCCTCAATCGCGCCAAAGTCGACGCCATCGCTTTCTGTTGCAATGTCAAGTGATGGGAATTCAAGCACGTAAAATTCTTGATTGTTCAGTCGCACAGAAGACCTAGTGGACCCACCATTAGCATTAGCCCCTCGCAGTCAAGGGTTTACACTGGGTTGCACGCACCCGGTCTGCTGTTCGTAGGTCTTGAGTGCGAGGTCTTCGTTGCGGCAGCCGTAGCTCAGGCAGATACGCTCGCTCAGCAGTCGCTTGACCTCGTGGGCCTCCTCTGCCTGGAGCTTGCGCTTGCCACGCGCCTGCGCCACGAGGCCGTCGACGCTTTCGAGCAGCACGGCCACCGCCTGCTGCTTCACAGGCCGTCGCTCGCGATCGCGCGTCCATGAGAGAATCTCCTCCAGCTGAGGGGCCAGCACTGCTCCCGTCTTGTTCACTAGTTCCTGGAGCTCGTCGTCTTTGGATACGATTCGTAGATCCAGTGTTTTGGCATCTCGCGCCAAGAGCTCTTCCCGATCCTGATACACGTACTGCACCATGCGCATTAGACTTTATCAGGTGTGCCCTCCGACAACGGCGTTACACACCTCCAGCACAGCCTCGCCAATGTCGCCAAAGTCGTGAAGCCCCACGAGCAGCGCGACTTTGGACGCCGCCAATTGCACGACAATCGCTTCTTCGTCTTCTTCGTCTTCTTCGTCTTCTTCTACTGCCTCGTCGTCTTCAGCGTCGTCACCAGTGCTCAGTGCAACTGCCGCAACAAGTGACTGGAGCACGACCGCCACGTTGGCGTCGTCGGTCTTGCCGGTCAGATCCACCACCGCCATCTCTGGATCCGCTAGAGCATGTGCTGTGGTGATCACTTGCATGGGTTGAGGAAACCCAACTGAGTCTGATTCTGATAGTCAGCTGGTCTGATACGCGAGCCTCATCATCGCCATCGTCATCATCATTGTCGCCTTGGGGCGGAATTAGAACCGAATCCTCCATGGCGACAGTCGTGAGCTGCTGGGGCTGGGGCGGCAACGGCCAACTGGGTCTCGGCGACCGCGACTCGCGCATTAAGCCACAGGCCACGCGCGCGCTCGCACGGGAGGCGGTGCGCCGCGTCGTCTGCGGCTCGCGCTGCACGTGTACGTCGCGCTGCCTCTGTTTCGCTCTCGTTTGGTACCCTCACAACTAACACCGCTGCTGCTGCTGTTGCCACCACGCAGTCGCACTCACGGCACGCGGTACGGTCTTTGCATGGGGCAAGAACGACTATGGCCAGCTCGGCACGGGCGACACCAAAGCGCAGGTTCGTTCAACACTCCACCCAATTCTCTCCGCTTGCGCTGCTGGCATCGTGACTGGTGTGCATATGTGCAGATTGAACCACGCCTCATTGAGTCGCTCGTGGGCGTGACGATCGTAGCGATTGCGGCGCGTGGCTCCCACGTGCTCGCCTTGTCGGACGCCGGCCGCGTCTTCTCGTGGGGACGCGGCGACGAAGGGCAGCTCGGCCACGGCAACCGCACGTCGCTTGCCTTGCCGCAGTATATTGGAACCTTGAGTGGCCAGCGCATCCGTCACATTGCGACGGGGCGATCGCACTCCGTCGCGGTCAGTGAAAGCGGCGCACTCTATACGTGGGGATCTAACGACGACGGTGCGTTGGGCCGCCCAAGCGATGGCGATGGCGATGATGACGCACCACCGAGTGCACTACCCGGCCGCGTGGACGCCGCTCCGTTTCTCGGCGCGTCGATCGCGCAGATCGAGTGCGGCTCGCGCCACAACATTGCGCTCACCGAGGACCAACGCGTCTTTGCGTGGGGCTGGGGCATCTACGGGCAGCTCGGCGTGGGTGACACAGCGTCGCGGCGGCGCCCGACTGAGCTCCGAGTGTTTCAAGGCAAAAAAGTGCTAAAAATTTGCTGCGGGTGAGTGACCATTAGACTACTGGTTTTCATAGTGCTGAGTCTCATTTTGTCTATTTTCCGTAGCTTCCGCCACAGCTTTGTGGTGGTGCCGCGGCGCTTGACGCGACGCATGACGGCGTCATCCATGGCGGAAATGGTGCCGCCAGACTCTGCGCTTTCGCGCGTCGATGTCTGGGGCTGGGGCTGGAACGAGCACGGCCAACTGGGCCAGCGGTCGCTCTCCAACACCGTGCTTAAGCCTGTCAAGATCGACGCCCTTTGCAATGTCGATTTGCACCTCTTGGCGGCCGGCGGACGCCACACGCTTTGCCATTTCGGCATCGAAGACGACAGCGACCGCGCACACTCGCCGGGGGCTGTCATGCGTCGCGCCCGCAGCGAGACTGATCCGCGGGCGCACTTTCGCCAGATATTCCGGACGCTTGCGTGGGGACGAGGGAGCGACGGTGAGCTGGGCATCGGCACGGTCATGACGTCGTCGCCACCCGTTGGTGTCCCAGTGTTCCAAGGCAGTCAGCTCGTGGGATTGTCCTGTGGCTGGGCTCACTCGACATCGCTCGGCACGGACCCATTGCTGGCACAGCAAGACGACCAAACGACCTCGTCGTGGTCGGCGTTCGCCGTCTCTGTCGGTACGTACCAATCAAGGCCCCCCAGACTAGAGCTATGCCTGGCGCTGAGTCTACTCTACTATTCTGATAGGTGACGTCGACGCATTCTTTGGTCTGCTGGTCCAGTTTATCATCCAGATCCTCCTTATTTTCCAGCTGTTGCCCGTGCTTTGCGGCTTCACCGTGGCCGAGGTCACCACGGGCATCATCCCTGCGGCCGCTGCGACCGTCGCGCTCGGGAATGTGGCGTTTGGTCTCTACGCCGTTGCTCTCCAGCGCAAAGAAGCGCGGTTCGACGTGACGGCACTGCCCGACGGCGTCAACACCGTGCTCGTGTTTGCCTACGTGCTCTCGGTCATGGCGCCCGAATTCACGCGCACGCGCAGCGCCGAGCGTGCGTGGGAGGCCGGCGTGTTTGCGGCGTTCATGACCGGCCTCATGCAGATCCTCTTTCTGCCGTTTGTTGCGTTCATGCGCCGCTGTATTCCCCGCGCCGCACTGCTGTCGTCGGTTGCGGGCGTCGCGCTGGCGTTTCTGACCATGGGTTTTGCGTTCCAAGTGTGGGAGAATCCGCTGATCGCACTCTCGCCGCTGTTTCTCGTGGTACATTGCGTGTGGATGGATCCGACTGGGAAGAAGTACTAACTAGACGATGGCGTGGCAGTTCATTTGTCTTGGTGCCGGTGTCAAGCTGCCGCTCCACGTACCCACCGGCCTCGGTGCTCTACTGCTGGGCACGTGCAGCGCCTTTGTGCTCTACTACTTTGCTTACCCCATGGAGGTACGTCTCTCTTACATGAGCTACAGATTTCTAGGCGGATTCTCATTCCCTTTACTCTCGTTGTCTTTTTACCAGTTCACGCCGTTCTCGCAACCGTTCAAGTTTGAGTTTGTGCTGTTGCGTCCTGACTTAACGATTTTCTTTCGCGCCATGACCAGGTGCGTCGCCTGTCTCTTTGCCTCGTGTTTGCTAGTTGATGTTACCATTGCTTCTCGTTAAACCCCATAGTGGCGAGGGCTGGAAATACCTCTCGGTCGTCGTGCCCATGGTGCTCGTGAACGTCATGTCGACACTCGCCAACCTCGAGACCGCGGCGGCTGTGGGCGACCACTACGACCCGACCACGTCCATTCTCACGGGTGCGTTTGCCGTCTCCCGTCTGCACTGCCTGTTGATTCGTGTGGACGTACTCTAGACTGATCGTCACTCTATAGACTCGATTGCGACCATGGTCGGTGCGTGTCTCGGCAATCCGTTCCCAACTTCCGTGTACATTGGACAGGTGAAGTTGTCCTCTACACAAAGCAACGGTGTGATCCCTTCGTCTCACCCTGTCTCCTCAATTGACAGCCCATTTACAAGAGCATGGGTGCGCGCGTCACCTACGTCTTTCTCACGGCCGCGGCCGTCGTGCTCATTGCGTTTCTCAACGGTGTGTGTCTTGATCCCCTCATCCTCTCATCCCCTCATCCCCTCATCCCCTCATCTCCTCATCCTGCATCACCACTCACTCACTATCTCCCTATTCAGCCGCGACGCTCATCGTCAACACCGTGCCCATTTCGTGTGGCGTCGGCTTTTTGCTTTGGATCGGCCTTGTCATTTCGGCCAGCAGCTTCAGCCACACGCCGTCGTCGAACACCAACCACGGCACGGCGGTCGCTTTGGGCATGGTGCCGGCGCTCGCGGCCTGGGCCTTTCAGCTCGTGCAGAGCGCCATTACGTCCACGCATAGCGTCGTCTCGTCTGCATCTTCAACAAGCCTGCCGCTCCAGCGTGTGCTTGACGCTTTGACGACGGCCGGCATTAATCCGTCGGGCATGATCGCCTTGTCACAGGGGTACCTGCTCACGTCAATTTTCCTGGCGTCGACCATGGTCAACATTATCGAGCGCGAGTTCTTGCGGGCCAGCGCGTGGATGGGCGTCGCAGCGCTGCTCAGCATGACGGGCATTGTCCACTCGTTCGAAGTGGACGGCGACGTTGTGCGCGGTGCGTTCGGTGTGTTTCCCGGCGGCGTCCATGGCTGGGCGTTCCAGTACTGTGCGGCCTACAGCTGCGTCGCGACCATGCTGCTACTGTTTCATTTGCGCGAAGGCAATGAGCTATCGGCGGCGCCACTGTGGCGTGCGGTCGAGTCCATGCGCGGCCACGTGACTAAGCTGCGACGCCAGTGGAAAAAGACGCAGACCAAGACGCGGGGCGAACGCGAGTCGCTGTTGCCGTGAAAACAGAGCCATGCTAGAAGTAGAAGTGAGAGCCGTTAGCTACTACTTAATTGAAATTTCACTGTGGATTCGCTACAATCGCCGCTGCGTCTGCCATGTGCAGCGCGTCACGAAGGGATACGGGTGCTGGCGTGATGTCGTGACTCGTGAGGTCGTTTCCAACGTCCGAGTCGAGGCTCGAACAGCGCAGGATTGGAGAGTTTATGTCTTCTGCCGACACCACGCACATCGCCATCATCGCCAGCAGCTCACCATCCTCTGGATCGTTCTCCCTACGCGCTAGCCGCACGTGCGCTAGCAATTTCTACTCAATTGAACAGTCGCAAAAGTCAGTCAGTGATCATCCTCCACTTCTAGTAGTAGAGCACGCCGCCGCACCGTCGCATGCTGGGCCAGTTCTGGGTCCACGTCTCCTTGCAGGCTCTCGCGTAGCATCGTCTCTAGCTCAGCTGCCGTCGTGGTTTCCAGCGACGGATCCAGCAGCAATAGACACTGCGCGAGGTGCACGCGTGCGTCGGCTGCCAATGGCGCGGCCACGGGACGCTCGGCCAGCGGCCGCAACACGACTACTGCTGCTGCGACCGCGAGTTCGTCGCGTCCATCCGCTGCCAGCGGCAGCGCGTGTGCGTAGCGCAGCCCATCAGCGTCAGCACCAGTGCCCGCTTCAGCACTGTAACGTGCAAAGAAGCGCGTCAGATTGCCAGGCACACGCGCCAATTGCTCTGGATGGTCGGTCGTTTCGTCCGCAGGCGACTCAAATTCCTTGGTCGCAACGCGATCCATCACTGCTTGAGCTGATGAGTGCGTGTCGGTCATGATCCTCAACGATGGAGGATGGAAAGGAGCTTTGGCTGTGGGGCTTGTAGCAACTTGAAGACTGAACGATCGAGCATTCATCACCTAGGAGAAGGTGGTCGTGACAAGCATCCGTTCCCATGGGGTATAGCGAGAGATGCGTGGACGATTGCGATCTGGAGGGAGGTGTAAGTCCGTTATTAGATAAGTGGAAGCAACGGCTCTGAAACGGAAGTTCATTCGTACAAAATGGAGAGCTGCTAGTATTCGATGACAGTCGGTGTATTACACGTATGCAGTCCCAATTCCAACAGATCGTCTCCTGATGCTAATGACTGTTCAAGCTCGCGACGGTCTCGATTATTAACGTCGGCCCTACTCACTGGGTCGTCGAGTCACCATCGCTGCTGTCGCTTTTTGTACCCGGCAGACGGTCGAGGTACCCGCCTTCCTTGGCCAAATCATAGAGCCGCCCGCTCTGTTTCGCGAGCAGCGCTTTCGGCGCGTCAAACTCGGCGATGCGGCCGCCGTCGAGCACCATGATGCGGTCGCAGTCGAGCACCGTGTCGAGGCGGTGGGCGATCGTCAATACCGTCGCGCGCGCAAACTCGGTGCGGATCACGCGCTGGAGCTGCTCGTCCGTGGCGTGGTCGATCGACGCCGTGGCTTCGTCCAGCACGACCACGCGTGCGTCTGAGAGCAGCGCCCTCGCCATGCACAGCATCTGCCGCTCGCCGACGCTAAAGTTCTCGCCGTTTTCTTCGAGCGGCGCCAACAGCTTCCCCTCCATCCCCCCAATCTTGTCGGCCAACTGACCTACCTTTTGAAGGGCGCCCCACAGCGCGTCGTCGGTGCTCTCATCAAACGGATCCAAGTACGCGCGCAGTGTGCCTTTGAAAAGCACCGGCGCTTGGGTGATGATCGACAGCCGTCCGCGCAGCGTGCGTAGACCGAGTTGCGACGTGTCGACACCGTCGATCATCACGCGACCCGCTGCCAGTTCATTGATGCGAAACAGCGCCATCGTGAGACTCGATTTGCCGGCACCCGTGCGGCCGACAATGCCCACTTTCTCGGCCGGCGTGAGGCGAAAGCTGAGACCGCGCAGCACGAGGTCCGTGTTGGCACGGTACCGGAACGACACGTTCTCAAACACGACTTCACCGCGTGCGGGCCACGCGGCCTCAGGCTCTGTGAGGGCGATCTCATGAGGTGGCTCGGGCGCGACGTCAATGTACTCTTGGATGCGCTCGGGCGAGACCATGGCGGTCTCAAGCCACGACCACGACTGGATGAGTGACTCGAGACCTTGGTCCACCGACAGCGCATAGTTGAACGCGAGGCCGATGACGCCGGCGCTTAGGGTATGGCGGAGTGCGACCAGGGCTCCGGCGATGAGCACGACGATCACGCCGCCCATGAGCTGCATGCGCAGGGCAAACCACTGGCCCGTGTAGATGGAGAGGTGGACGCATCGGTTGTTGGTGTCGATCTTGCCATAGTTCTGCGTGACAAAGCGGTGCATCTGGTCCGGCCCAAACGCGCGGATGATAAACGTGCCGTCAATGGCTTCGGCCACGTGCGCGAGCACGGGCGACTGCGAGGTCTTTTGGAGCCGCTGCAGTTCGCGTGCCGGCCGCAAGTAAAAGAGACCAATTTTCACATACACAATGAGGATCGGCACAAGGAGAACACTAAAGTACTGTGTCACGGCCGCAGCCGTCAAGAGCGTGCAGCTGATGGAGAACGACACGGCGAGCATCGTGCCGTAGGCAAACGGCAGCCGAAAGTCGACGTTTGAGACGTCGTCGCCGTACCGATTGAGGAGACGACCCACCGGATTCGCATCGAAAAACGCCATGGGCGCCTGGAGGAGCGACGCGGTCATGGCGGCAAAGAGCGTGCGCGCGCCGCGGAGGCCAGCTGACGACACCGTGAGCGTGCGCACGAGCACCATGAGACTGCTGCCGAGCGCGAGGCCGACGTAGACCAGTAGGTTAGACCCGACGTGGGCTTTTTGGTCGGCTTCGCTCGTGCTGGTCCAGTGTGAGAGCCAGAGGTCGCTAAGGATCTGGAGCGCTTGCCACACACATTGCACGAGCACGAGAAAGACGACGACCTGCAGGCCGCCGATCGCGTCAAAGTACGCGCGGAAGACGCGTCCCGAGACGCGCCCGTCGTGGCGCGTCTCTTCTTGGACGAGCAGCCCACCAACAATCGACGCGCCGTCTTTGTCGCCCATAAACGAGTCCACCGAGCGCGTGCTCAGCGGCGAAAAGCCCTCGGCGAGCGCCAGCTCTGGCGCGTACTGCGCCATGACCGTCGACTCGTCGGGTTGCGTCTTGGTCTTGTCCATCCCCTTACCCGAGCCCAAAGGCTGTAGTGGCGTCGCAGTGGGTTGGATGACGCGACCGCGACTGCCCACGAGCGGCGACACGGGCGGCGCCGCCAGTTCCTGTCGGTCCAGATTGCGCGAGTGCGACAACTGTCCGTCGGCCACGCGGATCGCCACGTCGACGTACTTGGACGCGATGATCTCGGGATTGTGCGTCACGAGGACGCGCGTCTTGTGCTGCAGCAGCCCCAGCAAACACTTTTGGAAAATCTCGTTCTGGACAATCGCGTCGACGGCCGCGAGCGGCGAGTCCAGCAGCACCACGTCGGCGTCGCTGTAGCACGCGCGCGCGAGACTGATGCGCGCCTTCTGGCCGCCCGACACGTTCAGGCCCTTTTGTCCAATCTCCGTGTGGTCACGCGCCGGGAAGAGCGCCAAGTCTTTCGAGAGTCCACACGCCTCAATGACCTTCCAGTACTTTTTCTTGTCAAACGGCATCCCAAAGAGGATGTTGTCGCGGATCGTGAGGTTCTGGATCCACGGTTGCTGCGAGCAGTACGCGACGCTGCCGCCCACATAGACGGAGCCCTGCCGCTTGAGCATGTCTCCCAGTAAAGCCGCACAGAGACTCGACTTGCCACTGCCAACGCGGCCATGCACGACCACAAATTCGCCGCGCTTGACGTGGAGGTTGATCCCATTAAACAGTGCGGCGCCCGAAGCGTCCCAGGCAAACGTTGCACCATCGACCGCGACCACAATGTCTTTGGGGTCGTACCGCGCAACCAAACCCTGGTTCTCGCGGCCCGCGACGGCGTGCGGATCGACTTCGCTCAGCTCAATAAACTCCATGAGGCGCGCGACCGAAATGCCGGCCTGGATGACGCCCGTAATGATGCGCGGGAGCGACCGCAGCGGCTCTTGAATGAGTCGGAAGAGCGACAGCGCCGTAAACACCTTCGCGGCCGTGAGCGTCTGCTCGAGCACGAGCGCGTAGACCGCAAAGGTCGTGGTCGACACAAACACGGGCGCACCCCACAGCGCAAAGATGTTCATGGCGCCAATGAGCAGCAAGGTCCAGATCACGCCGAGCTCGCGTGCGCGGACTTCGCGGACTTTCTCAGCAAACTTACGTTCCCAGGCGTTGAGCTTGACGATCTGCATGGCCGAGAAGAGCTCGTTGATGACCTTCATGCGCTCGTCTTTGATGCGCATGACGCTCTGGAAGGTCCGCGCCTGGGCGCGCGCGAGCGTATTGTTGATGAGTAGCACCACCACGATTACGCCGAGGCCGGCAAAGGTCGCGAGGCCCACAATGTTGAACAACATGAAGAGTGCGATGGCAATCTCAATGGGTAGGACCCACATCTCGTGGAAGAAGTAGGCGGCCGACAAAATGTTTTGCACGTCGGTCGTGTAGATGTTGACAATGTCGCCCGTGCTCTTTTGCGTGCGCGCGGCGGCGCTGAGACGGAGCGACTTTTGAAACACGATGCTCTTGAGCGCCGACGAGAAGCGCACGGCGATGACCTGCGTCTCGGCGTAGACGTAGGCAAAGAGCAGCGCCTTGAGCACGCGCGTGACCAGCAACATCCCAAGCCAGAACGCGAGCTGATCCATGGCCACCTTGGGCTGGCCAATGAGGTCCACCACATGGAACAGGACGTAGGGACCAAAGAGATCACAGCCGTAGGCGGCCGCGAGCAGTAAGCCAATCGAGAGGTACCGGAAACCGTACGACCGCAAGAACGCACGCACGAGCGAGTTGGTCGCGAGCCAGTTGTGCTGCAGCAACACAGCGGCCGGCTCGCACTGGTTGGGTTCGGCGAGGTCCCAGACGTCGTTGAGGTGGAGCTGGCGGTCGTTGCCCGTGGCGAGGATGGGGTTAACCCACGAAATGAAGACCCGCGAGAGCCACGACGCGCGTTCCTGCGGGTGCTGATACCAGCCGCCGCGGCGCGCCGGCGACAGCAGCGGCCGCGCTTCGTGCAGGCTGCTAGACGTCCCAAAGAGCATCGCTTTCGGAGGCGCGAGTCGACGAGTGGACCTGTCGATCCACTGACGGAAACAGAGACGTTCTGCGAGGGAAATGGAAGGGGAGAGAGAACCAGTCACTTGGCGAAGAGCTCACGAGACCAATGCTGATTTTTTGACGTCGAGTCAGCAGATGGGCGGACAGAGCGGATCCACAGTACTCTTTATCCACCAATCAAAACACATGCCTGCGAGTGTATCCGCTTGATGACGCACACCTTATTCAGTGTCCGATCGTACCCTGAATAACGGGTGAAAACAGGAGACGGCATGCCAAAGGCGAGGCAGCGGTTCATTGAATGTGGTCCATGTTCTGGACCATGCAATTGTGACAGCTGGTCAGCGTCCAGCCACCAGCTGGTAGTGGCTCTGTGCGCGACTCATGCGCGAGTCAAGTCTGCTGTGGGACCGCCCGCCCTGTCGCTCTGCTACTGTACTGTAGCACCGTACTGAACCTTCACAATTAGACTCACTGACTACCTCCTCCTCCATCGCCACCTCTGTTGTCTCCTCTCCGCTCCGCTCTTCTCCTCTCCTCTCCTCTCATCTCCGCCGTCGCTTGCCGCCGCATGCTATGAGCGTTCATTTCCACCCGCTTCGCGCCGCCGCCGTCATACACCTACGCCGGCGCCTGGCGTCCATGGCCGCCAACGCCACCACCAATACCAACGGGACAGCGTCGACTACGCCTGTAGGGACGATCGCTGCCGCAGTCCTCGATGCATCGGCTTCGGCTTCGTCCTCGTCCTCGTCCTCGTCGGCCGCCACCGAGGAATCGGACGCGTTCACGCCCGAGCAATTGCGGGCATTATGCGCCAGTGGCCTGCTTGCAGTGGTGCTGTATGCGATACTGGCGATTGCGATTCTGTGGATGACGGCGCTGCACTTTCGCCACCACTCGACGCGCCAAAAACGCATTTTCCACTTGCTGCTGCTTACGTCCGTATTGTTTAATATCCCCGATCCCCTGGGGTGGATCCTGTGGCCCGACACCGAGTCATGGGTCTACACGTACCCCCTGCGTACCTACGCAGTGCTGCTCCAGTCGGTCTGCAAGTCGATCATCTCGATCTGCTGGTCCGAAGTCGTGTCGGCCGGCCAGTCGGACGAGCGACGCCGCGTGACCTACGTCGTCATGGTCTTCAACAGCATCCTCTTTGTGTGGGCGCTGAGCGTCCCGCTCTTGCTCGCCAAGTACCCGAACGACGTCAACGGCCAGTACGATTTCATGGAGAGCAAGCTGCGCGCCGTCGTGACCTACTCGGGCGTCGGCGTCATCTTTGTCTACGGCATCATCCTCACGTACCAGGGCATGCGGCTGCGGCGCCGACTGCTCCAAGCCAAGGGCACGGTCCCAATTGGCAGCGTCGAAAAGTCGCTGAGTCAGCTCATGCTCACGGTCTACGTGATTGTGTTTTCTGACCTCATGCGCATCGTGTCGCTCGCGCTGAACGAAGCCAAGTACGACATGCCGCTCATTACGTTTGTGGTCTGCAACAGTCTCGTGCCCAATATCTTCCCGACCATCTGCATGCTCTACCTCATGCGTCGCGTCGGCGGCAAGAAAGCCCAAGGTTCGTCGACCAATACCAACAACAAACTCAAGCAGCGCCCACAGTTCCTCACCGACGATCGCGAGTCGGATCTCCACAACACCCCCGTGCTCGGCATGTCCAAGTTTTCGCTGCCGGCGAGCCGCATCGCCAGTGTCGACCGTGTCGAAGTGGATCCGCGCGACCACCGCCGCCTGACGTACGCACGGCAACAACAGCAGCTACAACTACAACAGCAACAACAGACGCCGTTTCGACCTGGCCACGGCGAGACTTCCCATCACCAGGATCTGGAGTCGCGCAGCTCGACGCGATCGCCGACGTCCCACTGGGTGCGGGAGTAAGCATACTCTGGCTGTCTGTGTGCGTTGTCCGTCTCCATCCCCTCTCCATGTTCCGCTAGAGTCTCTGTCTGTCCGTCCGTCCGTCCGTCCACCCGTTCATTCTAATCCGCATCCGCACCCTCATCCACTCCCATCCATTCACTCCAGATCGACATGGAGTCCCCAGTAGTTAGGTATTAGTCCGTCGCCGTCCGCAGAAAGCCCCCATAACTTATTCCATCCATTCCGCTACTACTACGATTCCTTCCACTCGAAAAACTGGTTTTCCTGCTCTTTGAGCTGGCGGATCTTGCTCTGAAGGGTCCGCTGTTGCCATAGCAGCCGCCCGAGTGCGTCCAGCTGCACGCCGCAGCGCAGCGACAGCTTGGGGTGGCCGTGGCGCACAAGGTCGGCCTGCATGGTGCGCAGCAACACACCCGGCATTTCAATCGCAATCTCAAACGAGGCCATGCGCACGCGGGACGTCAGCGATCGCCCTCCAGTGGTGGTGACAGCAGACAGAGGCAGAGACAAAGACGGAGAAGCGGACGCCACAGGACTCGCGACGGCAGTACTGGCATCACTGGTCACCGACAGCGCACGCGATGGCTCGGCTACCTCAGTCGTAGGCGTCGGTGGTGTCAGCGGCACAAGCGGTGGTGCGGTCGCCACGACGTCAGACACCCCAAGCGTCGCGTGGCCGATGCGGCGGTTTTTGCCCAGCATCTCCCAGTCGTAGACGCGCACGAGTAGCTCGTCGTCGAGCGACCGCAGCGACAGCTCAAAGCTCTCGGACCACATGGGCGACCGCTGCTTCTTGATCACCGACGTGTTGACCGGCTTGTCTTTCTTCCGCGTCCGTGTCTTGTCGCCAGCGTCTCCATCGAGGTCTTCTCTCGTGAGCTGGAGCTGCAGGAACGAGTCAACGGCTTTCGTGAGGGCGTCCATGACCGGGAGGATATTGATGCTGCCGATTTCCACGACCAGCACACCCACAGTCGCCTGGGCGGAGCGCATCTCTGCAATCTGCCGCTGGAGGTGCAGACTCCGCAGCTGCAACTGCACGAGCTCGTCGAGGATTTCTTCGGCAGCGTCTTCTTCGGCTTTGTTGCCCGTAACCACGTAGAGATGCACACCATTCAGAAACACTTGACCACTCGGGAGGCCATCGCGCACGGCGTCGGGCACGCGGTCGAGGTTGTTGATAAATTTGTTCTCGAGAAACTGCTCTCGTAGCTTACGCCACCGCAATTGCTTGAGGTGTGCGTGGTCGTGGTGGTCGTGGATGCCGGCGAGATACGACACCAAGAAAAAGCTAGCAAATACCACCAGCATGAGCGTCTCGGTCGTGAGCCGCTCGCGCTCGGCGTCAGCGCCAAGGGGAACATCGTGAAAAAGCACAAATGCTTTCAAGTCGTGCACTTTAATGGGCGTGGCCGTTGCCACGTACAGCACAGTGAGCAGTGCGTTGTGCACCAACGTGCCAAACGCAAGAAAGTGGAGATAGGTGCCCCAGCTACCGATCGCGTTTTTCTGGGTCGGGAACGGACGCTGTGTGAGCGCGCAGAGTTTGTAGGCGTCCACGCGAATCTGTAGCACGGCGACGGCCCACGCGAGCAGCGTCGCGAGCGGCGCCAAGGCGGCAAACCAAGCGACAAACCCAAACGTGATAATGACCTGCGCGTAGTCAAACATCACGCCTTCGTACGCGTCGAGTGCGAGCTCTGAGGCGAGCGCAGCGGCCGAGGAAGAGGACGGCGTGAGCAATCGGGCACGGCTAGATTCCTCGCGGCAAGACGGCAGCATGGAAACGATTGTATCTAGGACACCACCACGCAAGTCCCATATAGAGAGCACGAGATCGACACTGAGAATGGTCACCAGCAGATCCGCCGCGCGTGCCAGACACTCGCGCGGAGGCGGTTGCGATGATGAGAATTCACCGTACAGCGGCAGCACAAAGGTCTGGAGCCACAGCACGCCAAACAGATTGATCGACTGGACGATCGCGACTATAGCACAAACAAAGATACAAGTGCGTTGGTGTTCCTCAGGCATAAGGTCGTATTCCTCCTCGTACATTTGAGCGTGAGGTTGACGTCGTAGTCGCTCTGCGATCGGTAGTTTTCCCACTCGGTCAACGCCTGGCACAGCGACGCACACGGACCAGCGAGCAACTTGGCGACCACCGCAACGGCGACGTGGACCACGAGAGCACTGGACGCCACGGCGGTGGCATAGGCGTTGGACGTGAGCACCACAAAATCCACACACAGCAGACCCAGACTCACGCCCAGCAGCAGAGCTGTCGACGCGAGTTGCTGGAGCTTACGGCGTTGCGATGAATAGTAGGTTTCAAGTCGGTGCGTGATGAGACTGATAGCGAGCTCACCACGGAACTGCGGTCGCGCAGCGTCGGCGTCACGCAGTGACGCGACACCCCACTGCAACGCGTACATGCGCTCTTGGATTGCCCACTTGCGCACAAACGCCTGCGTGAACGCAGCGTTCACGACGGCAAACGCAATGTAAAACCAGTCGGATGGTACAGTGTCAGAAACGTCCGATGCGTGGAGCAGTGCAGCGGCGGTGGCTGCGACACAGAGCCACTGGAGCGCGTGGGCGTAGAACGACGTGTACGCAAAGTCTACTCCCACACAGTACGAGACCACGTTAGTCCATTGTCGTGATAGAAAACCAAACAAGAGCCACGTACACAGGGCGAGTTCTTCGCCAAAGTAGTTGCGGACGTGTGCTAGTGGCTGAAAGTGCAGCAGCTGCGAGAGCCGCGTGAGTCCCTGCCGATAGAGTCGCCACGGACTCGTCAACGCTCCCCACTGCATACGCAAAACATCGATCGACGTGTCGACGGCGTCGGTGTGGTGCGTGTGGAGACAGAAATGGTGCGCAAGCAGCCGGGCCTCCACGAGCGCGTCACAGTCAAACTCCCTGTCGATAATCGCTTTTGTGAGACGGATCTTATCAACTACGCGAAACGGCGTTGCGTCCTCGCCGGCGCCGTCGATCTGACGGTAGAGATACCGCAGTGAGGCGCGGTTCTTAAAGGGCAGAAACGTCGTCACCGTCGTGGATGCGGCTATCGCTGCCGCTGCTTCTTGCTCGGCCACAATCGTGGCGACATCTGGATCAAAGAACCGCCGTAATGCATGAATGCGGCGCGACCACATCGCCGCGTCTTCGCGGTCGTTGGCGGCGTCAAAGATCTGTGCTTCCTGCGCCGAGATCTTACCGGCCAGGAACATGTGATACAGTTCTTCTTGTGCGTCGGCTCGGTTCCACTGGTACGCCTCGGCTCCCGCGCGCGTCGGGTCGGCCGACCAGTAGCGTTCGCCTGGAGCCACTTCGGCCATAATCGCGACTTTCATTTGCAAGCGATCGGCCGTGGCACAGAGCAGCGCCTTGGACGGTCGGAAGATGATAAAGAGCGAGCGTCCGTCGTCCGAGATAGAGGTCTTGAGATACAAACCTGGGATGGCGTCAAAGCGCTGGACGATCAGCTCCCGCATGAGCTCCTGAAAGTAGAGCCACGGGATCGAATCGTGCGGTGCTGGCGATGGCGTGCGAAATTTGGTCATCCACGCCGCGCGGAACTCGCCCACTACACGCATCTCCTGCTCTCGCCCACCACCCGTCACGGCACGCAGTGTTTCTTGTGCGTTGGCGTAGCTCACGCGCGCGTGGCTGCCGGCCACGTCTCCACCGGCAGTGTCGGCGTCTGCGGCCTTGGTGTTGGCAAACACAAGCGTGTAAAAGTAGTCGCTCTCACGCTTGGACGTACGCGGCGACGTCACAGGACTGGTAATCGGCACGCCAACCGACCAGGGTGCGGCGTCACTACGTGCATCCCCACGGGCGTTGGAGGACGATGCCCCCATATTCACTCGCGATCTTTTCCTTTTCTTTTGCTGTCGTCCGCGGCGCTTCAAGATCGCGAGGTTAACTTAATTGGCTCCGCGCCAAGTTACCCTCCAATGCGGCGTCTCTTCGATTCAATTGACCGACCGTGCAAGGCATGGCATGGCGGCAGAGGCGCGTGCTGATGCGCCGCTCGCGCCGCCCTCCGGATGCGTATCACCACTGCGTCCCATGGGCGACAACAACGCCCTCTTACAACGGCCCTTCACAGCGTCTGGCGCGCGCACAACGCGGCTTTTGTCTGTGCTTGTCCACTGGGGCGAACACCTCGACTGGCTGACTTCCGACACGCATGGGGTACTCGATGGAGAAGACCACGGATCTACCCACCTAAATACGTACGTGGCACTGCGTACTAGCTGCCAGTCAGACGATCCACATCCACCCCACGCAGCGGAAAGAGACGACGACGACGCGCTGCTGGCCCACTACGAACTCCTGAGCTCGCCCTTCGCGACCAGCCGCGTCATTGAGCGGTCCGCTCACCCCATGTGGAACGAACTGCTGCTCGTGCCGCTACCTATCGAGTGGAGACAGCAAAAGGACGCTGCTGGGTGGGTGCTCCATGTGGACGTCGTGCGCCGCGACCCAAGTCAACAGGAAGACGCGTTGTTGGCGACGGTGGTGTTGCCATTGCAGTCCCTGGGAATACATCGTGTGCCTCAGCATGTTGCCATCGATCTCGCAGCACCGACATCTCATCCTTCGCCGCGTCTGCACCTGTCGCTTTCCGACACTGACGACTTGGAACACTCGCAAGAGGTGCTGGAAGTCCTCCTCCAGGAGATGGAAAACGAGAGCCAACTCGAGCAAAAGCCTGATGCACAACAGACAAAGCGGACAGCAATGATGGTACTCACGACCTCACCAATGGATACACCCCATAGCGTGCGGGAGTTGTTTATGGCTATCGGTACGGACTCACTCACGCGATCTCCTCCCCCAAATCACTACGTATGGATCACACCGATAGCGAGACAAAAGCCAATTGATGGCACGACTCGCCAGTGCATACAATGGCAGTTTCCAACCATGTTCTCGCGCCCCAGCGCGGACACGATTAGTCAGTTGTATGGGTATGTGTACTCGGTCGTGTTGAACGGCGACTCGTTCAATTTCCAATGCATCGCGACCACCGCCGTAGCAGTTGACACGGTCCCTACAGACGGCAATGCAACCCGCCTGAAAGTCACGTTGACACCACTCAATGAGTCTTCGCAAATCCACGGATCCGCCACACTTTACGTCATCGTACGACGCTGGAATAGCCCGTCGTGGGAACGCTTCCAGCGCTCGAGTGTGAGCCGACGCGTGATCACAACCAATCGTCGCCACCGTCGGCGCATGGCGCTGCAGGCGCTCGAGTGGACCGGCGCGCTCTGCCGCGGACTGAACCGCTATCCAATCTCGTCGTTCTGTGACGAAGGCGGGCTCAGCGGACTGCTCGCTAGCTACTTGGCCACGAGCTCGCAGCACGATGGCGCGAATGGAAACACTTTTGGTGGTAGTGGGGCAGTCACTGTGGATACGACTGGAAACACGCGGCAAGCAGAAGATCTTTTAAACCACCACATCAGCTTACTGCAGCAGGAAGTCATGGCAAAGCAAGAGGCGATGGCAAAGGTTTGTGGTAGAGTTTTACGCCGAGTTTTTAATGTACTCAGTCGCTAACAAGCAGTTCTCTGACCACCACAGCTTCAGCGTGAGGGGGACACCAGTGCGACCGCGCTTCGCAAGTGCGGCGTAGAACTCGTAGCGGCAAGAGTACGTGCGCTGGCAGTTGTGGAGATTCCAATTGTCTGCTCTGTGCAATCTTTAATGGTCTGTTGCGTTTGATGGGCATGTACTGTAGAAAGACGTGCACGCGCGGGAAGAACAGATTTTTTACTTGCAGGCAAAGTTGCAAGACATGGAGCAGCGCGACGCCAAACTCACGCGGGAGTTGCTAGAGGGAACGGGCGGCATGAATGGACTGCGAATTGATAGGGACGGTGCACAGCGGCTGAACAAGCTGATCTTCAAGTACAAGGAGCTGGAGGAGCGCCACACTAAAACAGAAGCAGAGCTGACGGACGCCAAGCGAACATCGACGGCGTTTGAGCGGTTAGAGGTACGTAGCACGTATCCCAAGGCGATGCAGATACTAGGAATTCACAAGATGGGATCTTGTAGAAGAAATACGCGGAGTTAGAGCAAGCCCATGTTGTCCAGGCTGGCTTGTTCCAACGTCTCCAAAAAGACAAGAGCCAACACAGCGAGCTACAGGTATGTGCGGTTCACCACCAATACATAGTTGAGATTGTAAAAGCACTGGCTGACAACATTTTGTGAGGCTTCGTTAGCGTACGATCCGGATGCAAGAAAAGGTCATTCGCAAACTGGAAAAAGCTGTGGCTCTGCACCAGCAGCCTTCGGATCCGAAGGAGAACAGCACAGTCACAACACAACCGCCAGTTGCTCCACAACAGCTCACTGCACCAGAAACCAACTCACCACTCTTGGCCATGCGAGTGCACGTACTGCAGCAGCAGCTTGAGACAAACGCCAAAGCCGCGGCCAACGAGATTGGACGCTTGAAAATGCGGGTCTTGGAGCTAGAGACGCAGCTGAGCATGGGTATGGATGGTGCGAACAGTATCTCGCCCACACAACGGCCAGACCGATAGCATCCGATATAAGCAATGAAACGCACAAACACTGAGTCGGGGGGTGATACATGTTGTTGTATTAATCTTTGTATCGCGGGCCTTTCACGCCTAGCCCCGCCACAAAGCCCTCACCTACGTAGCGTAGTAGATAGACATTAGCATGAGCATCCGCCATTCTCCGCTAGTCGTTAATGTTTAGCTTACCTTCTTTGCGTCCTTCGTTGGACCGTGCGCGCTCGTGCTTCTGCATGCCTTTGTCATGGAACCCCAAATTGTTCAGCTCTTCTTCCTGCATGAGGCCCCTAGACACATTCCCTCATGTCAGTCGTCAAATAAATAAATAAAAACGCGATTGCCTTTTAAACGCACTTCTCCATGCGGCACTCCAAGTACGCCTTAGAGAGGTGCTTGCAGTCAATGTGGCTTGCCTTGTTGTCGCGGAGACAGTCGAGGAATTCCTGACCATAAACACATCCCAGTCAACACTCACTTCAAACCACTGGACAAATGAGCAATCAGAGAGAGACGAACACACCTTCATCTTCGGCTTACACTCGCCATAGTGGTCCAGTGGAAACGATCCTTTCTCTGGCGGTCGCTTGTTCTGCGCCGGCGCGCCTACCGAGTTCATGGTGGTGCGCAGTTATTGTTGTCGCGATGCTGGTGAGCTGGCCACGCCACAAGCAGCCATCACTCTTCTTTCATTGGATTGGTCAAATATTTCTGTATGATAAACTGATTGGCCAAAACCAAGGTTAGTATTTTGGATGAGCTCACTTTGGATCGCGATCGCACAAAATTGCCGAGCATGGTGGCGACGGTGGTGCTCGTGGGCATCGCGGCCGGCGGTGCCGTCTTCGTAGGCACCATTGTGTTGGTGTACTTTTTGCTGCACAATGGCGGTTCGTTCGAGCGCATGCGGCAGGAAGCCATGGGGCTGCCGACCGCACCCGGCGAGCTCAAGCCGCAGCTCTACGATGAGCTGCTCGCGTTGGCCCGCGCCATGGCACACAAGCCGGCGCTACTGAATGCGCCGCTGCAGGGACAAGTCGTCGTGATCCGCAACTATTCCCCCGTCAAAGATGCGGAGGCGTTGCATGCGATCTCGTGTGGACAGCCACAGTGAGTGGCAATCCGTTGTGTCATAAAGGATGCGCTACCTAACGACCGCCTGTTGTCTTCTTTCTGTAGAGACGGCATCTACCGTGACATTGTGTACGACGCCGACGAAATGATCTGGCGGCATCTAGACCACGGACCCTTTGCCTCACCAGCAGAGTTTGCGTCGGAGCACGGTGTGGATCTCCCCAACAACCGCCATTTTGTCATCGTACGTGTTGCTGTTGTATGCTCTCCTCTCCTCTGCTTCTAGGCTCACATCAGGGATGCTGTCGCTGCGTTTAGGCGGATGCTGCAACCTCACTGCCCGTTGGCATGGTCTCCCTCTGCCATCACTCGCCTCAGGACTTGCGTGTGGAGATGGGGGACCTGTGGCTTACACCGGCGTTCCAGGGCTCAGGGGCCATGACCGAAGCCGTGCTGTTGCTACTACAACACCTCTTCCAACTCAAATACCGTCGTGTGGAGTGGCGCTGCGACGGCCACAACGTGCGCGGTCGCAGGGCCGGTCACTCGCTGGGGTTTACGTTTGAAGGCGTTTTACGAAAGCACCGCGTTATTAAAGAGTGCAACCGCGACACGGTGCTCTTTGCCATGGTCAATAGCGAGTGGCCCTTCGTCGAGGAGCAGCTCAAGTCAAAGGTAGCTGAAACAGTGGCCAAGGCGGAAACCACCGTCAACACAGATCCCCCAACAGCAAAGAAGACCCAATAACACACAAAACTCTATGGAACCCTTGTTGCACCGCGTGGTCGGTTAGTTGTCCTTCTTTGTGTCGGCATCTTCCGTCTCCACGACCACGGACTTGGACGTCACGCTCTTGCGTTCAATCTCCAACAGCCCTGGGACAGTGATCAGCTCGGTGCTAAACTTCTTTTCCAAGCCCTCCAAGTTGCCCGAGCGGCGCGCCTTGCGGTAGGCGTCCATGTCGACGACGTGGACCTCGGCGTGCTCGAGCCAGCTGAGAATGCGGAAACTCCGCTGCGGATGCGACGCCAGCCAATGGTACGTGAACCACACTTGGGCCGAAATGTAGATCGCAATGAGCACGTCCAGCGTATAGTGGAGGCGAGTGCCAATGATCGCAAACACGCCGCCGGCCGATGCGGCGTAGACGCAGTAGCGCACCATCCAAAGCACGTACGAGTAACGACGCGTGAACGGCGTGTTGAGTTCAGCGCGGACGCAATACTATGAATTGTAGAATCGACTCTCAGCGTCATCGAGTGGGTGTGGTTACAGCCATACTATACTGGGTGACGCACCGTATGCACGATCATGGAGCAGAGCATGAGGAAGACGGCGTGGCCGCTAAAGACCATATCTCCGCAGGTGATGTGCTGAGATGGTCGCGTGAGAACTTTCCACGCCCGGAAAAACGCCCTATAATACCACCATGCCAATCGTGAGCATGAGAATGAGAGGTCAGTGATTGAGACCACACGAATACGTACTTGGGGAAAATGGGCAGGGACTTGTAGTTGCCGCGGTTGGTGTCAAACTGGGAAATGCACATGGGGCTGGCATCCGGCAGCGACGTCACCGCCACGCAACACGCACGCATCAGGTTGATGCAGGCAAAGATCGCGCAAAAGCGACGCAGAATCAGCAAACGCTATGGTCCAAGAACAACACCGTGAGTCCTCTATCCTTAGAGTCACAATCCACAGTGGACACGACACGTACGCGAGGATGCAAGACCAGCAGAATGCCCACAGCGGTACCCACAGCACCAATAAACTCATCCGGCAGATCGAACCACTCGATGTAGGTCGTCTGTCCATAGATCTTGGTCATGACAAATTTGAACAAGTCGTGGCCGAGGTCCGGCAGCGTCTTGATGCCGGAATCGGTCTTGTCGAGCGCCAGAATCACCACGTTGGGCGTGCGCCAGCCCGCAATCACGGCTGCGAGCGCATTCAAGTAGGACGCAATCGAAAAGACCGCGACCGAGAACGCGAGGCGCGACAAGTACGCAAAACTGAGCATCTCGGCGATAAAGCCCTGGCGGCCCGAGTGGTCAATGGCGCGGCCCTTGACGTATTGCATCTGTTCCTCGAGCTTGGTCTTGCTCTCCTCAACATAGTCGGAAATATCCTGGAGGTTTTTCTGGACGTGCGAGCGCAACCGCACGTGCTGCGCACTAGCGGCGACCACGCCCACGAGCAGCAACACGGCCGTGACGAGGATGAGGAAGCCCGATGGATCAAAGGCCGACACGGGCCGCATCTTGATGGCATAGAAATGCGACGTGAAGTAGCTTTTCCAGTTGTCCATGGTCGCCATGTTCACCGCGTCTACAGCGTGTACAGCGTGTACAGCGTCTACAGTGTCCACAGCGTCTGACGTCCGTCCAGCAGTGTCGTCCAAATGCACGCGGTGGGTCAGTCGCTTGCCGGTCTGATGCTGATGACGAAAGAAGGGAGGGGGCGTGGGCGGACGACCTTCATTCTGTTTGTTTAATTCGAGAAGCGGACGAAAAAAAAACGAAACCTCCAAAACAAAACAAAACAAAACAATCGGAACATTGTAGTTTACTTGATAAAAGCGAACTTAACGACGTACTTCACATTCGTACTTAAAACGGATAGCACAGTACGAATTGTGGTGGGTCGTTTTGGCGGGAAGGGTGCCTCGCATCCTCTCCTCTTCATAGTTGCAGCTCTATCATGGCGACACTACCGAATGGGAGCACCGCGGCGGCAGTGAAAACGCCACTCAAAGAGCCAGCGATAGAGGGGATGGAGGAAACATCACTTGCGCCAGCACCTGTCGCGGTGCAGGTCGCGACGCCCGAAATCCGGTGGCACTGCGGCCCCACTGGCCTCAACGAGGCCGTGCTCTCGCTCGATTTCCTCCACGACCGCACGACCATGCCGACTACGCCGACGATCCTGGCCACGGGCGGCGCCGACAAAGAGATCAAGCTCTGGCGCGTGCACCCACAAACCAGCGACACAGAGAAGAACGACGATCTCGAGTTTATCTTTAGTCTCACGGGCCACGATCGCAGCGTCAACTGCGTGCGGTTCTCGCCCAACGGCCAGTACTTGGCATCGGCCAGTGACGACTCGACCATCCTCGTGTGGACCAAACCCAAGATCGCAGGTGACGACTGGAGCTGGAATAGTATTGCGTCGTTTAGTGACATCTCGCGCACGATGCTGGCGTGCGGCCACAAGGGCGACATCACGGACCTCTGCTGGTCGCCCGACTCGGTCCACTTGTGCTCGGGCTCGGTGGACAACTGCTCGGTCGTGTGGAACGTCGAGAAGGGCGAAGTGGTCGAGCGCCGAAAAGACCACACGCAGTACGTGCAGGGCGTCGCGTGGGATCCATTAGGCGAGTTCCTCGTGACCGAAGGCAACGACCGCACGTGCCGCGTCTACTCGCTCGTGGGTTTTGACGCCATCAGTCGTCAAAAGGCCACGAAGAAACAGACGCGGAAATGCACCAATCTAGTCACCCTCAAGACGCGCGAGTTTCCACCCATTGCCGCCACAACAGCAGACGGTGCGTCCGAAACCAAGGAGGAAGCAGACGTCACACATCTATCCAAAGGCCCGCCGAAACATCGCATGTTCCTTGATGATACGTGTCCTGTGTTTGCGCGTCGGCTTTCGTGGACGCCGTGCGGCAGTTTTCTGCTCGCACCGACGGGCGTGTTCCGCCCCACAGAAGGCGCAACGCCAGTCAACACAGTGTACGCCTTCGCACGAGGAAACATGAGCAAGCCGGCGCTCCATCTCCCCGGCCAGGAGAAGGCGTCGTTGGGGGTACGCTGTAACCCCCTTTTGTATCACCTCCGAGACGGCGCCACCAAGACTGGTAACTTTTTCCGCACACCTCAGCGGTCGATCTTTGCGGTGATCACGCTTGACGCTGTTGTTGTCTACGACACCCAGGTTCGTTTGGGCATGCGTTGGAGAACGCATTTCATATCCAATCTATCGCATCTATTTCTATTAGCAACGCCATCCGATCTGCACGATCAAGAACCTCCACTATGCCGACCTCACGGACGCGACCTGGTCCACCGATGGTCAACTCCTCAGCGTGTCCTCTATGGATGGCTACATTTCGTTCATTCGGTTTGCGGATGGTTTCTTTGGGTCCAGTGTTCCTCATGAAGGTGAGTTGAATGTACCTGAACAACGATGGAATGAGGTGGAGGCTGGTGGCTGAATCTTTTTCGGTATTTAGAATCAAAGCGCCTGAACGAAGAGAAAACGCAGTCCATGTTTACCGTCACCAAGACGACCAAGAAGAAGATCAAGCCCCAGGTTGTGAGCGACGATGCCTCCAACAACGCTACCGCCACTGCCAACACACCATCAGCAAAAAGTCCTGCAGTCGTCAAGAAGAAACCGGCGGCGCTTACGTCTCCGCTATTGCAAGCATTTCAAAAGCGAGACGCATCGAAGCTCGGCGGCGATGCGACACAACCCATTGACTTGTCGAGGGCGGACGCCCCAGCCGTTGTGAACACGCTGCAAGTGCGCAAGAAGCGGAAGATCGCACCGACGCTGGTGACGGCATCAACGTCCACACCAGCGAACCAAAACTCGATCAATTCGACAGAGACAAAAGACGAAGCGATGCCCTGTAAACCCCTACAAGTGCCAGTACCAGCACAAGGCGGTCTGCAGGAGTCGGTCGGTGTGGAATAAGCATAGCGGAGATGAGATACACACAGCAGCAGACGTGGCAATACAGTATATGGACATGATGTTGTTTAAAGTCCGCTCTTGTCGCCACCGGGGAGTTCAAACGCCTTAATCGTTTTGAAAGCGAGAAAGTATCCGTAGGCAGCACCAAGGCCACCCAACACGACAATGTTAAGCCAGTGCAGCATCGAGTGGCTCTCTGGCGCTGAGAACTGCGCGCGCAGGAGCGCCAGCGCCTGCAGCGAAAAGCAGATGCAGTACGCCTGGCAGAACGTGCGGCGCACGAGCGCGTCGCTCACGAGGCGCGTGCGCCACACGAGCCAGCCTTGCGCGAGCGTCAGTGCGCCTGTTTGTGTGCATCGTCACATTCGGTGGTGAGTGTGCTGGGTTCGACAAGTCGTGCATGGGATGCAGTACGTTACCATAGAGCCGAATGAACTCGTGCGCAAAATGCGTGTTGTTGGCGTCGCCGAGGATCGGTGAGAGCTGCGAGTGCGGCGTGAGGAAGCAGAGTGCACCTGTCAAGATGGCGATGGCGGCGTGCACCGTGAAGAGCTGGTCGAGCTGTCGACGCACGGCCTGCATTGGTGTTCTGGTCTTGATCTTTTGCTTCAAGTGCTGGGTCTGGGGTGAATGACAAAGGGGGATAGTGACATCCGATCAGCTGTCGTCAGGTGAACCCCACAATAGTGACATTTACCTCGTCCTTGAAACGTGGCAAAATCGTACTCGTAACTATCACCATCATGGCCCCGCGATTGCTGCTGACGCTGTGCGCGGCGGTGACGCTGCTGCTGGGCGATGTCGCGCAGGCGCTGCACACGAGCGTGCCCACGGCCACCGAAGAGTGCTTCTCGCTAGACGTGGCCATGCACAAGCACGGCATTTCGCTCAACTACGAGGTCTTGCGCGGCGTCGCCGACTCGCTTGTGGTTGACCTCAAGGACGGTTCGAACGCCGTGGTGTATACAAACGAAGGCGCATCCGGACGTTACCTCGGTCCCATCGGCGACGGCGGCACGTTCACGCTCTGCTTCCGCAACACAGTCTCGTCGGTCGGCGACATCGCCGTGGGGTTCTCGTTCCACGCCGACGATCCGGCCCACGAAGTGCTCTCGAACGCCGATGCCACCAAGATCAGTATGTACTAGATAGAAGACTTCTCCGTTGCAACCCCTGAGTTCTGATTATGAGCATTTGTAGAACAAGTGCAAGAATTGGAAGACCTTGTATACGAACTGTCTGCGACGCTCGACACGGTCAAGGACACACAGGCGTACATGAAGACCATCAAGAATCACCACACCCAAGGTACTTTAGTACGAAACAAGCCCCTTTCCCACCATGTTCATCTCTCATGACTGTCTTCTATCTGTAGTGATTACAAGCACGCACAGCCGCATCATGTGGTGGTCGTGTATCGAGGCAGTCGTGCTCGGTGTCGTCTCCGTCTCGCAGATCGCCTACCTGCGACGCACCTTGGAAGTGCGTCGGCTCTTATAGAGGTAGATGCGCACATACTACGTGTTATAAGAGCAAACCAACGTCACTCAAGTGAGGGTGAGCTTTTGAGCCATTGCGCATTGCCACCATCCCCACGATCCATCAATCCAATCTCACCCGAGACCATGAGCCGTGCGATCACTGCGCTACGTGCGCGTGGTATGCTCGCTGCACTCACCCATCAGAATGCTGGACAGATCATTGACAGGCAGCTGCTCCAGTCATCGGCAGCAGCACCGGCAGTCTATTGCGGCTTTGACCCGACCGCCGACTCGTTGCACCTGGGCAATCTGCTGCAGGGCATTGCGCTGCGCCACTTCCAACAGGCCGGCATGCGCCCCATCCTATTGGTTGGCGGCGCCACAGGCCTCATCGGTGACCCAAGTGGCAAGTCCGACGAGCGTGTGCTGCTGTCAGACGACGTGGTCCACGCAAACGCGCGTCGCATTCTGCAGGGGTTAGCGCCGGTGCTGGACTTTGACTGTCCACGCACGGGCGCGATCGTGCTCAACAATGCCGAGTGGCACAACCGCATGTCGGCGGTCGCGTGGATGCGCGACATTGGCCGCCACTTCCGCGTGAGCGCCATGCTGGCGCGCGACAGCGTCAAGACGCGGCTCGCGAGCGACCAAGGCATCAGCTTTCTCGAGTTTTCATACCAGCTTTTCCAGGCCTACGACTTTCTCCACTTGCACCGCCAACACCACTGCGTCGCGCAGATTGGGGGGAGCGATCAGTGGGGCAATATTGTCTCGGGCACAGAGCTCATCCGCAAATCGGACGGTGGCGACAAAGACGCGTTTGGAATTACGCTGCCGTTGCTCACGACCGCGAGCGGCGAAAAGTACGGCAAATCGGCGGGCAACGCCATTTGGCTGGACGCCACCAAGACGTCAGTGGTACGTCCTACAAATACAAAGACTCTGTGTGGGTGAGGGTGGAATTGCACCACCTGACTCACTCTCTTGTGTTCTGTGTGTAGTTCGATTTCTACCAGTATTTCCTGCGCGCCGACGACCGCGACGTAGAACAACTGCTCAAGAGTTTCACGTTTTTGGACGTCGATGAGATTGCGGAGATTGTTTACGAGCATGGTAAGAACCCGGAACAACGGGCAGCGCAACGGCTGCTGGCCGACAGTATTACCACGACCATGCACGGCGCCGCGGCGTTGCAAAGTGCCCACGACGCGACCGAGCTGCTTTTTGGGAAAGGGCCAGCAAGTGCCGCCGACCTCACGGCCGCCAAGGTCCTGGCCATGGCGAGCGACGCACCGCTCTTTGACCTCGCCCGCAGCGATGTGGTCGGCAAGACGCTCGTGGACGTTGTGGTCGCCGTGGGCATGGCCAAGTCTAAGGCCGAGTGCCGTCGCCTGATCAAAGGCGGCGGCGTGTACCTCAACCAAGAGCGCGTGACGTCGGATGCAGTGGTGCTCGAGGGGACTAACCTCGTGGATGGATCGATTCTCCTGCTGCGATCCGGCCGACGAAACAATGTTATCGTACGGGTCGCGTAGCTGTCCATAGAATAATAGACTGGACTGGGGAAAAAAGATCACGCCCTGCGTGGTCGCTGGTGTTGTTCTTGCAGCAGGAGACGCAGGATATCTGTGGCTCGGACGACGCCGTGGATCACTCGTGACTTGGAATCTCTAATGTAGACGCGACGGGACTTGGTTGTCACCATGGTGTGGACGGCATGGGCAATCGACTGGTCACCCTCCACAAAGTTCGCAGGCTCAAACGCATGGGGTATTGTGTCCATTAGCGTTTGCAGGGGCGTGAGAGCGTCCACGGGTAGTGGATACGGCACGTCATCACTGAAGATATCGTCGTCTAGATGCTCGTCCGAAGCAAACACCGCTCGGAGGCTTTCAGCACTAGGTGCAAGAGAGGGCACGAATCAGTGGACATTCTAGCATACAAATACCTAGTGTTTCACGCACCTCAGCGCGTGCACATCGTGTGCGACCGACTCGAGAGTACTGCTGACGCTGGTGATAAGCACACCAGTCGTCCGTTGCACTTGCATGGCCACGACCGCATCCAAGAGCCACGGACGCTGCTGACTGGGAAAAGTGTCGGGCTGAATGTCAAAAGTTGTCGGTGTATAGTAAAAGTCAGGGAACGATGCTACGGCGAATCGCTCCTTGCCATCTGTGTAGCACACGACAGCGCATCAGTGAGTAGATGCGAGCCAGTGCTGAAATGCAATAAGCGGCACGCACTCAGCAGCGAGAGGTCTTCGAGGAGCCATTCGAGGATGTCAAATACCGAGATGCGGCCGAGCAATGGATCGATCGGCGTCGCTTCTCTCGTCCCTACCAAGTCGGATGATTGTAGAAGCACGGCGACCGCCTGTGCTCCGCACGCGAGTCGGAGGAGGACGTTGAAAAAGCACTCGTCGTCGGCCACACACTGATAGCTGGATACAGAGCGAGGGCGGCCCCGTGGCGTGGCGGCGTCGTGGACGCGCGCTACAACCGTCCGCAGAGACGACTGCGCAAAGAGCTGTCCGGCCTTGGCCACTTGAATGCGCATGTATTCGCCCATCGACGGTGTGGACGAAGCGTCGTCCGGCAGCAGATCGACAAAGAAGCTACACGACCACCACCTGTCAGGGGCAGTGCAACCTCATTCTAATATTTGACTCACGTGAGGAAGTCGTCTAGCGTGAGGAAGCCTGTGTAGTCAGTAAAGGGCCGGGCCAACACAAGCACTGTGCTTGCGTTTCGCTGGCTCTTCATAACGCGCAGAGCGTTGCCCACGAGGGTCTCGTCCGGCAGCCGCACGTGATCTTGTCGCCAGAGCCACGGTAGATCACCCGCCTAACGACCGTATCATCGTAAGTTGAAAAGTCCCAACAGCAAAGAATGCAAGCGATGAAGACGAACGTACGCGCATGGACCAAAGCAATGATTCGTGCGTGAGCTGATACATAGTCGCGTCTCGATTGAGCGGTTTCAGCCGACTGCTGTCCACGACCGGTTTGGCGTTCGAAGTTGTTGGCTTGCGTATGCGACTCGTCTCCTTGTCCCGCTGCAGCGCCAATTCTACCGCACCACTGCTTCAGCTCGTCCTCTTCCTTCACCCAAACGTACTTGAACGCACCGTGGACGATCGATTGGATCTCGTGGAGAAAGCTACTAATGCGTGCGGTTGTAAAGCAATAATCGGAGAGCTCACGACTAGTGCCGAGACTCGAGTCGTCTCTTGCGAGCAGCTCTTTCTGGGAAGAGCAATCACCACCACATTACCACTAATCGTCTCTCTCGATGGAGACCGCCACTGCAACACACATACCTCCAAGTAGCTCACAACCGATCCCTCAATCGGTTCTGTGAGACTCAGCACACGCGGCACGGCCGACAGAAAGTCCCGCAGTAGCATGCGTCGCCGCTCCGTGGGGAGCTGTCCGTGCGCGTCCGTCGTGTAGAGCCGCAGCAGAAACTGCACTTTGGCGTGGAGGTCGGCGCGCGCCAGCAACACGAGACTACAGAATACGTGGTGGGCGCAGACGTTGGCGGTGCCGGCGTGCTGGAAGAACGCGAAGTGCGGCTGCGCGTCCGCCACGAGCATGCCAAAGATCTCGTCAAAGTGCGCATGCGTCAAGTAGCGAGCGTACGCCGACGGCAAGTACCCACTAAGGTTCTCTTCCTCTTCTACGTCTTCCTCGCCGGTGGCACTTCGTCCCAAGAACACACTCGCACACTCGCTGAGCGACCGGAGCGAGTAACCCACGTACTCGCGCAGCAGCGGCCACTGCGGACTCGTGCTATCAACGCGATGCGTCGCGAGTGCGGCCCCCATGTATCTGTGCCTCTATGATGAGTGGGCGTTTGCCACGCAAAAAAAAAAACCTAGAAATGCGCCCTTAAAAACTGTTGGTGGCGCGTTTCGGCCATCGACTGAAACGGCACTGCACACATAATCTGTGACGTCGTTTTGCTCAGCTGAGCGCGATCCACTCGAGAAATCTACACAAAAAGCACCATGGAATCGAGTCCGCTGCTCCCCAAGAACACGCCCAAGCGGCGCGACGCAGACGCAGACGCAGACGCAAACGACGCCGCGTTCCTTGCCGAGTCGACGTGGCGCGAGTTCCTCGGACTCTCGTCCATGGCCGTGCAAGTGAGCCTCGCGACGGTCTCGCGCATTGCGCTCACGGCCATTGACGCAGTATTCTTGGGACATATGGGCGTCTCGCAACTCGCGGCCGCGTCGCTCGCGCAGGTATGGACCAGCGCACCGCTCATGGCCGTGTGGGCCTCTGCCTCGGCCCTCATCACGGTGCGTTTGTAGCTTCCATCTCCTTATGACTCTTTCTGATCCGTCTTTATCCTCAGCTCTGTGGGCAGTCGTGGGGCGCGGGAAACCGTGAGCTCACGGGCATTTGGCTGCAGTTTGGGCTGCTGCTCACGACCGTACTGGCGCTGCCCGTATTCCTCTGGTACTGGTGCGTCGGTGCTGTGCTCGAGTACTCAACCGACGACGCCGAGGTCATTGAGCTCGCCACAACCTTTGCGCGCGTGCTCTCGTTTTCAGTGCTGCCGTCGCTCATCTACGCGTGTCTGCGGTGCGTACGTGCGCTCCCCCTTTCCACCATTAGGACACTCACTCTGACCCTCTCTTCAAGGCAATATTTCCAAGCTATGGGCATCTTGATGCCGACAACGCTCGTAGGCATCACCTCCATTGGCGTCGCGATCGCCGGCAACTCGGTCTTCATATATGGGCTCGGTAGTTGGCGCGGCCTCGGCTTTGTCGGCTCGCCGCTCTCGACTGTCGTCGCTGCGTGGTACCAGCCGTGCGCACTCTTTGCCTACGGCTTTCTCTACAAAAAATACCACCGTCGCGCGTGGCGCGGGTGGGACCCACGGGCCCTAACGCTCTGCCGCCTGCGGGCGTTTGGTGCGATCGCCGGGCCGCTCGCGTGCAACAGTTTTGTGTCGAACCTCGCGAATGCTCTTGTGTCCTTGGTCGCCGCCAAACTGGGGCCGACGGTCATTGCCGCCAACGCCGTCGTCGCGGGCATGTGGAGTCTGCTGTGGGCATTGTTCTGGGGCTATGGCTGTGCCACCCAAGTGCGCGTGGCCAACTACCTGGGGGCGCGCGCGCCACGTGCGGCCCAGCGCGTCGCGCGATTGGGACTCATCTGCACGCTCGTGGTCGTGGCGTTGCTTGCCGTCACGACCCACCAGCTCGACCGCGAGGTCATTGCGATCTACACGACCGACGACACGCTGGTGGCCACGTGCCGCGACGTGCTGCCGATCTTCATTGCCGCCTACGTGGTCGAGTCGGTCGAGATTTTGTTTGGCGGCGTACTGACGGGCATGAGGTATGGCACCCTCCATATGAGACTCTGACTCTACATCTCCTGCATTCCTCACGCACACGTTCTGCGTATCCTAGCCAAGTGCGTGTGATCTTCTGGACGAGCACGTTTGCAACGTGGTGCGTCAACTTGCCCGTCGCATACGTCGGCGGTACGTTCTTCCTCCAAACTACTCGCATGGATCAAGTCGTCATACTGACGCTCTGTCTCCACAGGCCTGACATTGGGCTATGGCTTCCGTGCCCTTTGGGTCGGCGTTTTGAGTATGGAGATCTTCAAGCTCGTTGCGTACGGCGTGGCGCTCTGGCGCGTGGACTGGGCGGCCATGGCGACGCGCGCAGTCGGCGCCATGGAGGCTGCACCACCGGCCACGCCGGCCGACGTCGAGAAAGGCGCGGTCAATTACATTACGGCCGTCGTGGGGTCCCAACCCACGGGCTACATTGCATCCATGCCCGACCCCACGACGCCGCCGCTGAGCACGCTTTTTGCGCGGCAGGAACGCATGGCGCGCGTCACCGCCGTCACACGGCGATGCACGTCCTATGAGCCGCAACGGCCCGCCTCGCGGTTTATCAACCACTAAAAACACTGCATTTCCATTTGGAGACATTTCATTGGCTGAAAATAGCACCCGAAAACATTCCCCTCGATGTGGGCTGGGCTTGGTGGTCGCTACCCACGAAAGACCAAAAGCTCCAGCCCAGATCAAAGGACTATGTCGCGGCGTCAGGAGGAATCGGCGGCGCCAACGCAATGGGCCATGCGTAAGGAGGCCAAACGCAACATGTATCTGACTAGCACCGACGAAGTGCGCGTACAGAGACGGGGCGTTGGATCGTCGTCCAGTGGCGGCGGCGCAGCGAATGCGCAGTGCCAAAAGTGTTTGCGCGCGGGCCACTGGACCTACGAATGCAAGAATGACGCCGTGTACGTGGCGCGCACGTCGCGGTCCCAGCAGCTAAAGAACCCAAAACTACGTCAGCCATTTAACCAAGACAAGCCGCCAGAGGAGGCGGAGAAGGATGCGGCGGTGCAAAAAGCACTAAAGAAGAGCTTGAAGAAGGACAAGAAAGAGAAAAAAGAGAAAAAGCCAAAGAGCCGCTCGCAGCGAAAGCGTCGTCGCGCGCGAAGCGTCAGCTCCAGCGACAGCTCCAGTTCCAGCTCTAGTGAGAGTGACAGTGGTAGCAGTAGTGACAGCGGCAGTGGTAGTGGTAGTGACTCGGACTCGGACTCGTCATCGTCGTCGCGTTCGTCGTCCGGCTCTTCATCGTCGTCGGACTCGGACTCGGACGGCCGTGCGCGTCGCCGAAACCGCACAAAGCGTCGAAGAAAAGAGTGAGGAGCATCCTCAAGCCCATCCAGGAAGCGCATACAATGCTATAAAATAGATGATCTTGTGCTGATGGTGTTTTTTTATATCGGTTTATTATCGGCCACTGCGGCCGTGGAATGCTACAAGCTTCCCACGTGCAGAAGGCTCTTTCTTCTTTCTCATGCAGGCTGTTCCCCCAATCTTTGGGACGTGAGTGAAATTGCTCGTTTACCACGAACCGCCAAAGCTCGACTTGGGGTTTTTGAATAGCTCAAAGTCCCACTTAGTGTTGATGGCCACTGGCTCGGCGATCTTCACGCCCGACGCGTCCACCTTGGAGAACTGAATGCGGTTAATCGTGCGGCAGTCGCGGTAGTAGCACACGCGCATGCACGCCTCAAGCAGCTCCCGCGCTTCGGCTTCGGTCAGGTCCGCGCGCCAGTGTGTTCGGAGCAGCGGCATGGCCAAGTGGTGGCCAAACCCGGTCGCGAGAAAGTCGCCTTCGAACGCAAGACCAATCATGCTGACCTGTCCGAGGAACGGCGCTTTGGTCTCGGGGTGGAGGCCGCCGACTACGACCGTGTTCCACAGCGGATCAAACTTGTTACGGCGGTGGTAGAGCAGGCGCTGGAGGTAGTGGTAGATCTCCGGGGCGCTCAAATCGCATCCGTCGTCTTGGTTGTAGTCGTAGATCTCGAGCTCGTCGAGCTTGTCCTTGATAAACTGAAAGTCGCTAAAGTCGCCGCTCGCACCGAGCAGTGTCGAGTCGTGGACCGACGAGAGGCGGCGCTGGTCCGTGAAACGCGCGAGCGAGCCGTAGGAGCCGAGCGTGTCGGCGGCCATGAGCACGCCACCAGCATACTTGAGCGCGACGACGGATGTGCCCGTGACGACGGGCGACTGCGTGCGCTGGCGAGTGTCCATCGTGCTCTGCTTGATCGATTCTCTCCAAGGCGGAGGGAGGGAGCTGCGATTTCTATTGTTCCCCTTCAAGCGATCTTGTTTTGCTTGGGACTTGGTCCCTTGTCGTCCCGAATCGTGTGTCCCTAATTTAACAAAATTCGGGATCATTGCTACAACAAGGGACCGTCCGATCGCGTCCAACGAGGGATCTTCTAGAATTGCCTCTTCAACTTGACCGCCGTTGACACGTGGACCAGCCAGCAAATCCGAATTTGCCGACAGCACGAGCGAGAACAACCAACATGAAGGTCATGCGGTGGGGACTCAGGGGCGCCACGGCGCTGCTGATCGCGGCGGCGATTGCGACGCCTACGGCTACGGCCGACGACACGCACGACGAGTCAGCAACGGCCGCGGCGGCGACCCCAAACGAGATTGTCGTCGACCAGGAGCTGCTCGCCAAAGTCAAGGAGATTACCAAACAAGGACTGTTTGTCGAGACGTTTGAAGAGCACGAGGTGCTCGACGGCTCGCGCTGGCTCAAGAGCACGCATGAAAAGTATGCGTCGCAAGAGGTCACGCTCGACGAGTACACAGTGCGCACGGGCCACTTGGAAAAGGACCGCGGCCTCGTGCTCGATGCGCCGGCCAAGCACTATGGGCTTGCAGTGAAACTCGACCAGCCGCTGGTGATTGACGGCTCGGCCGCCAAAAAGGAGCTCGTGGTGCAGTACGAAGTGAAGCTGCAAAAAGGATTGACGTGCGGGGGCGCGTACGTGAAACTGCTGCGTCAGAACGAGGCCAACAACTACGCGGACTTTAGCGACCACTCGCCGTTTGTGATCATGTTTGGCCCCGACAAGTGCGGCGCGAACGACAAGGTGCACTTTATTTTCCAGCACAAGAACCCAATCACGAACAAGTACGAAGAAAAGCACATGGACGGTGCTCCCGAGACCAAGTCGGATCGCTTGACGCACTTGTACACACTGGTCGTGCGCGACGACAACACGTACGAAATGCTGATTGACCAAAAGTCGGTCTCCAACGGCAGTTTGTTTGAGGACTTCTCGCCGTCGGTGCTGCCCGACAAAGAAATCGATGACCCGACCGACTCGAAACCGGCCGACTGGGTGGAAGACTCGCAGATCCGCGATCCAAGTGCGTCGAAACCAAACGATTGGGACGAAGACGCGCCGGCGCGCATCCCCGACGAAAGCGCGACCAAGCCCGCAGACTGGCTCGACGACGAACAGGCGATGATTCCCGACCCGACCGTCGCCAAGCCGGAGGATTGGGACGACGAAGACGACGGCGAGTGGGTCACACCGCAAGTGCCCAACCCCAAGTGCGAAGCCGTGAGTGGTTGTGGCGAGTGGTCCCAGCCGACCAAAGCGAACCCGGCGTTCAAGGGCAAGTGGTTTGCTCCGCTCATTCCGAACCCGGCGTACAAAGGCGCGTGGGCGCCGCGCAAGATCCCGAACCCCGACCATTTTGACGACGCTCACCCCGCGCGCATGGATCCGATCGGCGCACTGGCCGTCGAAGTGTGGACTATGTCGGACGGCATTACGTTCGACAACTTTTGGCTCGGGAACGACGCAACCCAGGCCGCGACGTTTGCGAATTTGACGTTTGTGCCCAAGCACACGCTGGAAGTGGCCGAAGAAGAGCGTGCGCGCGAGAAGGAGCGCAAGGAGCTAGAAGACAAGCGCGCCAAGGAAAACGACTACCTGCATCAGCTCCGCGAAGCCATGACGGGGCTGTGGGAGTACTCGCTCGCGAATCCGCTCCAGGGCTTTGGCGCCATGGGGCTGATCACGACGTTCACGATGCTCATTGCGTTTTTCATGTGCTGTGCCAAGGGTGACGTAGACGAAGCGCCGACCCATGAAGACATTGCTGCGGCGGCTGACGCGGTCAAGGCCAAGACGAAGGGTGAGGGTGTTAAGGACGGGAAAGAGAGTCCGATCGAGAGCGAGGACGACGGCAAGCAAAAGCTGCGACAGCGCAAGAAGGCGCCAGTCGTCAAGGACGATTAGAGCAGTTGAGTGACTGGATTAGTGTAGCCATCGTGGCACGGGGCACAATCACCTATTTTCTTTCGTTTCACAACAGTCCGTTTCTTCGCTTTATCGCATCTAGACTAAACTCCCACACTATCTATCGCTGAGTGGTCTCCCAGTTGGTCGGTTCATACACAGGCGCCGTGGACTTGGGCAGTGGTGTCTTCCCCAGAATGATATCAGCCGCCTTCTCGGCAATCATAATGACCGGGCCGTTCAAGTTGCCGCTCACAATGTTGGGCATAATGGACGCGTCAACAACCCGCAGGTTGTCAACGCCGTGGACGCGCGTGGTCGGATCCACGACCGAGTTAGCGTCCGTGCCCATGCGGTTCGTGCACGACGGATGGTACGCGCTCTCCGTGTGGGCGCGTACCCACGCGTCAATCTCCGCATCGCTCTGCACGTCTTTGGACGGCGAAATCGCGTCGCCACGGAATTCGTCCAGCACTTGCTGCTCGAGGATCTCGCGCGTGAGGCGCACGCCGTTGCGGAGGTCGATCACGTCCTGTTCGGTGCTGAGGTAGTTGGGTTCAATCAGCGGGTGGTCGCGCGGGTTCGCGCTGCGGAGCTTGAGGAACCCACGGCTCGTCGCGCGCATGGGCGAGCAATGCGCCTGGAACGCGTGCGTCGCGCCGGGCGTGAGCTGGCCGGTCAAGGCCCCGGGCAAGAAATGGTACTGCAGGTCCGGGTGGCGCTTGCCGGGCGCGCTGCGGATGAAGCCGCCGGTCTCCAAATGGGCCGTGGCGCCCCAGCCTTTGCGCAAAAAGAGCCACTCGAGCGCAATGCGCACCATGTTGTGCGGGTACTTCCACGTGGCGTTGTGGAGCGTAATGGGTTTCGTGCATTCGTATTGAATGTATAAATCAAGATGATCTTCCATGTTCTGGCCAACGGCCGGGGCGTGCTGCACGACGGGAATGCCCATGTCCGTGAGGTGGTCGGCGTCGCCCACGCCCGAGAGCATGAGCAGTTGGGGCGAGTTGATGGCGCCGCCCGACAGAATCACTTCTTTGCCGGCGTAATACGTGTTGTGCGTCTTGCTGCGGTTGTCTTCGGTCGCAATGCCCACGGCCTTTTGGCCTTCAAACACAATCTTGTTAACAAACGTATCGGTAACGACCGTGAGATTTTTGCGCGTCATGGCCGGACGCAGATACGCCGATGCAGCACTCCACCGCATACCCTTGTGGACCGTCGTGTCCATCCAGCCAAAGCCTTCTTGCTGGTAGCCGTTCATGTCTTCCGTGAAGGGGTATCCGGCTTGCACACCGGCCTCGATAAACTTACTAAAAAGGATCTGCTCCTTCTGTGCACACCGCGAGACGTGAAGCGGACCGCTGCCGCCGCGGTAGTCGTCTTCCCCTAAATCGTGGCTCTGCGCTTTGCGAAAATACGGCAAACAGTCGGCGTAGCCCCAGTCGGTGGCGCCGCTCGCCGCCCAGTCGTCATAATCGTAGGCGTGGCCGCGGATGTACACCATGGCATTAAGCGACGACGAGCCGCCGAGCACGCGGCCGCGTGGCCAGGGCAAGCGGCGGTTATCGAGATTCTTTTGCGGCTCGGTGAAGTAGCACCAGTTGTACTTGTCATCGGCGAGGTTGTACGTGAGGCCGGCCGGCATGTGGATCTTCCACGAGTCCCACTTGTTGACGTCGCTCGGACCGACTTCGACCAACAACACCTTATTGCTCGGGTCTTCGCTCAGGCGGTTCGCGAGCACGCAGCCGGCCGAGCCACCGCCGACAATGACGTAATCGTACTCTTTGTCGGCCGCTGACGTTGAGGGCGCGGCCGTCGCGGTCGCCGTCGCGAGCGAGCGCGTAGTGAGCGGCTGAGAAGGAGGAGGGGTTGTCGCGAGACGTCGTGAGCGGCGGAGCACGGCAGAGATCATGCTGAAGATGAAGTGAACGCGATGGGACTAAGATTGTGTGGTCAAGAGGTCAGGAAGTCAAGTGGCGACGAATTCCGAAATGACCAATCGGTACCGTAGCGGTTAGTGATACGATACGGCTCCAGAAGAAGCTGCTGGAAGTTGAAGGCGAGCGCTTGGAGTGGATGATCTGTTTTATTTCATTTCTCAGCTCCTCAGATCTGTATTACGTATCTCAAAACCGGACTTGGGGCGATTAAAAACCAGATTGGGGGAAGAGCTAAGTCAAGTTACCCCCAAAATGAGTTTATAAAGGTGCAAAAATCGTTTTTCAGAAACGAAGGAGGCGAATTTTACGACAAAAGATGATTTTGAGAGGCAGGACTCAGAAGATAATCATGATTAGAGCTGGCCAGTCTCTGGTTCCACGCCACACATCGCATCGACTCAGGTGCGCTCCTCGTCAGTGCGGTCTTTGTCGCAGCTTTCTGGAACTTTCCTGCGATGTGACGCTGGTGCTGGACGAATCGTACCGACCATGTTCCGATCGGTAGGAGGTGGAGCAAGGCGTGAGACTGTCTTTGCATGATCCGAAACGTGTGGGCTGTTCGCCCCTCAATACCTTGAGCAACGTGCGTCAGCAAAGCCATTCGCCGCCGCCGCGCGCGGTCGCGCATCGCTAATTGCTGCTGCTTCCAGAGTTGGCATTTCCTAACGAACGAGCCGTCGCATACGTTATCGGGACCCGCCGCCGGTCGCCATGCAGCAGCCGCCGTCCTTGGCGTCCATGTTCGACCCGCCGGTGGTCCACGCGGAGAGCGCTGCGGACGCAAATACCAATGCCAATGCACCAGAGGAGCGACTGCCTGCGCACAAGCGCCGCACGGGCCGCATGGAGAGTCTCCACGAGTTCCAGCAACGTGCGCTCTCATACCACGACCTTGACGAAGGCAGCAAGCGCTCGCCGCCGTCGCTGCCGATGCCGGCGGCCTTGGGCGACCATTTCCTAGACATTAGCACGACGCCGCACAGTTATTCGCTCCAAGATTTGTTTTTGGAGCCCACGGCGTCGCAACAGCTGCATGCGCGGCGCGCGAGTCTGATTGCGTCAGATTACACCGACGGCATTGCGGGGCTGCGCCACCGCCTCCAGTCGCGTCGCTCGTCGGCGTCGCTTTTTGGGAATGCGCGCCACACGAGCAAATCGCGCACGAAATTTTACCGGCATCAAGCCAAAGTGCTGGCGTTCCTCGTGCTTCTGGGCGTCATTGGCGGGCCGCTGCACTACAGTCTCCGTCTGTACGTTTACTCCTCTGTTCATCTGTTTACCATTCACCATGTCGCATCGGCGCATGCATCTCTCTGTGTTCTGGATTGTCTCACTAGTCGCTGTATGGATCTTGTAGCGCATACGGAGAGATCGCGGCGCTTCGTCGCTATCTCATCGGCCTCACCGCGTCGTCTGTGGAGCAGTACCTCCTATGGGCCGTGCACACGGTCGTCTTCACCATGCTCGGCGTGGTGTGGACGCGGCTCTCCCCAGTCGCGTCCGGCTCGGGCATCTCGCAGATGAAGTCGATCCTCACGGGCATTGACGCGCGCATGTACCTTCCTGGGTACTTCGATTTGTCGACGCTCGTGGCCAAGATCGGCGGTCTCGTCTGCGCGGTCGGCGCGGGGCTGGTCGTCGGCACCGAAGGCGCGTTCGTGCACATCATGTCGATCGTGACGCACTTGCTGCTGTGCACACGCGTTTTCTCGGGCTTTAGCGACCGCCTCAACGCGCGCGTGCAGTTACTGGCCGCGGCCTGCGCCGTCGGCGTTGCCTCGACGTTCTCATCGCCCATTGGCGGCGTGCTCTTCTCGATGGAGGTCACCTCGACCTACTACCTCATCTCCAACTACATGAAGGCGTTCATCAGCTCGGTCGCCGGCGCCGTCATGCTGCAGGTCACGCTCGCCATTGCCAATAGCCGCTCGCCCGAGCGCGGGCCGTCCATCTTCAAGTCGGACCTCCCCGCCCATCCGTTTCAGATCTGGGAGCTCCCGCTTTTTGCGCTCATGGGGGCGTGCGTTGGTGGTATTGCCTACCTCATGATTGTGCTCTTGCGCGTTGTTGCGGTGCGGCGGAAAAAATTTCGAGCCAGCAATAAAAAGTGGAAACGCTGGTTCATCGCGTGGGGTGATCCATTCCTCATCGCCATGCTCGTGGCCACGCTGACGTTCTGGGCCGGCGAGTTTGCGCGTGCGAAATCAATCGACGATCTCACTGAGCTCTTTACAAAGGACGAGCTCCCGGCGTCGTGGGTCGCGGTCTCGAAGTATTACTCGCTCTCGGTGCTCTGCGCCATGTACGCCGTCTTGCTGCCGCTCTGCATCACACTGCAGATCCCCACGGGCGTGTGGCTGCCAACGTTCATTGCCGGCGCCGCATTTGGCCGCCTCTTTGGCGAAGTGCTCGTGTCGTTCAGCGCGCTGTCGGGGGTGATCCCAGGGGCGTACGCACTCGCGGGCGCGGCTGCGTTTGCTGGCGCCGCAACTGGTACTGTGTCGGCGGCCGTGATCACGCTCGAGATCACGGGTTCCATGCCGCTGATGCTGCCCATCTTTTGCGCGACGCTCGCGTCGATCGGCGTCTGCAATATGCTGCCGGAAGATTCCGTGTACGACACGCTGCTGGTATGCAGCGGCCTCCCGTACTTGCCGCTCGTGGATTTCGATCCGGCGCTGGTGGCCGGGGACGTCGTCGAGCCACTGCTAGTGTACGTGACCAAGCGCACGACGGTCGCGCGACTCTTGCTCGCCGTGCAGCGCATGCCCGTGCAAGACATTCCGGTCGTGAGCAACGAATTCGACATGCGACTGCTCGGGCTCGTGAGTGCCGACAATATTCGGGACCTCATTCGCAACTATTACGAGACAAACGCCTTGCCGGATGTCGACGTGGACTTGGGCGACGCCATGACCACCAAGACCCCGTCAACGTCGTGGTCCAACCTCGCGACCAAGCTGCTGGCCGAGCCACGGCAAGGCGGTTTCTACGCCCAGCACTCGTACGACCACATGTACCACGCTCTCGCCACCACAGCCATGCCGCTGCCGATGATGGACCAGGCGAACAACGCGATGGTCGAGGTGCCGTTCCTCATGAATGACGACCGCATGATCGCGCTCATGAGCGAAGGCTGGTCCGACCTCAAGCGCGAAAAGCTGGACCTCCAGATCAAACTGAGCTATGGAAATTTCTGCGTACTCAAGCCGACGGCGCTGACCGTATCGAGCGCCACGCCGCTGGACGACTTGCACATGATCTTTACGATGATGCGGTGCGACCACTGCTACGTGTGCGAGCAAGGCGCTCTCGTGGGCGTGGTCACCACGCAGACGCTGCTGCAGGCCGGCACCCTCAACCCCAAGTCGGCTTCAAAATGATTGGGTCCCATAGAAACACCTGCATCTCTAGCAACTATGACAAAGTAAGTACCATCCAAAGTAATAACGGACACTAATATTAAGGCCCCTTTAAAGCACGCTCACGGGCTGAATTCGTCGGAACGTGAGGTACACGGGCGACGCCGCGCCAGAGAGCATGCGGATGCTCTTCTCAAACGACGACGACGTGATGGATTTCTTGTTGATGGCCACGAGCACGTCGCCCACGGCGATGACACGGGCGGCCACAGCCGGACTCTCGGTGCCGTTCTCAAGGTCGATAAGACCACCCACCACAAGATCTCCCTCTATAGAAACGAGCATTGTCAGCAATCGCATAGCTCGGAGAGAACTGTATGAGATGAACGTACTCTGCATGCGCAACGACATCCCCAAGCCTTCGCGGCGCTTGGGCAGTGCGACGTCGTACGCATAGTCGGTCTGCAACGGCGCGAGCATTTCGTTCATAGCGGCCGCGACAAAGTCGCCACGCAGCGTCGGGTGCGTTGCCGTTGTACCGAGCGTAATGGCGGCCGCGACCGATTCCGGAATAAAGTGGCCGTAGAGAATGAGCATTTCCAGAATCTCCTGTGGCAGCGTGAGCATGGCGCCGCAGCGCGGGCACTTGCGCTCTATGATGCGGCGGTAGGACATGTCGAAGCCGTTGATACGCAGCACAATCATGCAACTCTCGCACACGGCAAAGAGCTGCGTGGCGCGGTCGGAAGCGCCGCTCGACGACGGGTGTGGCTGCGGCTTCATCATGGCGCCGCCCATGCCCGCGTACCCGCCTGGCGCCATGCCCATCTGCTGCTGCATCTGCTGTTGTTGCTGCTGTTGTGACGATACCATCGTGTTCATACCGTACCCCATCGGCCCCGGCGCCTGGCCGCCCGTGGTGTTCGTGGTGGTGCGGCGCGTCTCCATGTCAACCAGTCCCAAACTTTTTCATGAGGGTGTAGAGTTAACGTTGGACCCACTTGGGTTGCCTTCAATTCATTTCTGCAATTCATGAATTGAACGATCAATTCATTTTTGTTGCTTTTTTGGCGCGCGGGTTCATTTTGGCGCCACGGCCAAAACCGCAATGGCGACCACAACAGCAACAATGGCAACAATGGCATCGGCGTCAGCGTCGGCAGCGTCGGCACTGCCGCGCGACGACGACAACGAGGCCGTGGAAGCGACTCACCCAGTGCGCGACGATGAATTGGACGAATTTTCACTCTCATCCGAGGATGAGGACGGCGGCAGCGGCCACACGCTCGACCGAGCCATGATGAACGAGCTGCTGCTCGTGTGCTCCAACCTCGGCATGCTGCGCGTGGTGCACGAGGGCGACGCGCCGGTGCTCATGCGCGGCGAAGATTGCGTCGAGTGGATCCACGACCTGCAGCGCGTGATCCGGCGCGACCACGCCAAGCACAAGCTCGTGGCCAAGCAGCTCGGCAAGTGGAAGGTCCTCCAGAAAAAACTGCTGCCGCTGCTCGTGAACCACCAGCACGACTGGACGCTCGTGTTCTCGATCCTCAAAGTGCTGGTCATGCTCACAATGAAACCGCCGCGCGACTCGACTCAAATTGCGCAGCAGCTCACGTACCTCCGCGCTTACAAGCACGCGTTCTTGCGCGAAGGCGTGGTGCCCATTCTCATGACGATCCTCGTGGAGCCGCTCGCCAAGAAAGGCTCGTCGCGGTCGGACCAAGACTATTTGAGTATGGAACTCGTGCTCACGCTGCTGCGAAATCTATTGGCGATCCCGAACGAAGACGCGCGGTTTGTGACAGCGAGCTCGTCGCACCTTAGCCACTTGCAGCAAGATCTAATTCGCACGCTTTACGACGAAAACGTCTACGAGATGGTGCTTTTGTTTGCACAGGACATTGATTCGGCCGAGAACCGCGAGTGGAACCTGTTGATCATGGAAATGCTTGACCTCACACTCGGCTGCTCCACGCCCAAATCCGTGGCTGCCTTTCTCAAGCAGCAAATAAGTGGTGCCACGCAGCAACCTCAGCCTCAGACGCAGACGCAGACGCAGACGCAGACGCAGACGCAGACGCAGTCCGCTCGTCCGGAAGCACGGGAATCAAGCCTTACGCAGGCGCTCAGTTCAGAGAAGAGACTCGCCAAGCCGCACAAGCCTCTCGGGTCGCAGCGCCATTCAAATTTCGGGGGCATGATGAAATTGGTGGGGTCCACTGGTCGCTCGACGGTCCTGACGAGTTTTTCCAAGCTAGGTGACGAGCAAGTGCCCCAGGCTGTAAAGAAACCTGTGGCACGCAAGCGTGGAGGCCGTGGGTCATCGCAACCGTCGATCACGCAGACCATGGACGTGATCGAGATCTTTGCCCCCAAGCAGTCGGTGACCGAGTCGGATTATGAGACCATGACGATTCTGGTCGAGCTCTGTGACACAGTGCTTGACAAGTCGTATTTTCAGCTCACCAATTCGCTCAAGGGCGAGTTCCGTCGCGGCAGCAGCAAACTCGTGTCCACTGATCGGCTGCAGTACTTTCACCTCATTTGGTTTATCACCACGTACCACCGTCTCAAGATGCAAACCCTCAAGTCGATGCATCGCCATAGTCTTAAGGCCTACGAGAAGGAGAAACAAGCACTGATGGCGGCCTTGGACTTTGACACCGTTCCTCCAAACGAGCCATCCAAGCCAGAGCTCAACGAGAAGGCCGTGCTGTCGACGCTCGATATGTTTTCGTTCAACTTTGTGCTCCAGTCCATTGAGACCTACGCCACGGGCAAGAACTACCACGGGATGACCGTGTCCGTGAAACTGCTCGCAGAGATGATGACATACCTTTCCGAATTGGCCAGCAGCGACGACGTCCGGTTCCAGCGCATTGCCGATTCGCTGCAGCACAAGATTTTCTACGAGCGGGATTTCCTCGATCGGTTGCCTGTGTTGCTCAAAACCTGGAGTCCCGGCACGTTCTCGATGGAGTATGTGATGGACGTGATTACACTGACGCACGTATGTAGACCCTCATCATTTTTTACTCACATGGGATGCTGACTAACGAGTGTATTATGATATGATAGATTGTGTTCAAAATCCTTGACTCGCAAGGTACGATTAAAGTGCTGTCTCGTCGAAAAGCTCAGTTGGATGAAAAGCGGAAACAAAACAAAAAGAAGAAAAAGGACAGCACCGAGGGAGTCGGAGACGCTGGAGACGAGGACGAGGAGGACGATTCGGGTGACGAAGAAGAAGCCGAGCGACGCGCGCAGCTGCTGCTCGAAATGCAGCGGAAAGAAGCGGATTTTGACGTGCGCCGGTACTTTCAGAGCATTTTGTCGTTTGAGACCATCAAAATGTACTGCCATGCCCTCGCTGCCTACCGCACCAACAGCGCCAAGATCAACCACTACATCCACTCGTTTTTCTACCGCGCCAAGCACTTTCGCGTCCACAAAGACGACGAGTGGACGCTTCAGCCCATGCTGTTCAACATCCACGTATTGCTGCTCTTTAACAAGATGCTCCAGGATCCGCTCATGCAAAAGCACGAGTACAAGGGCTTTTTGGATTTCATCCGTGGCGTCGTGTGCGACTTTTTCACGCTCGCCGACAAGAACCGGCTCTTGTTTGTCGAGACCATGCTGCGCCAGCCGTACGCCGCGAAATCGTGTCTGCTCATGCAGCGCAATTACGAACCGACCGACGGACTCACGCGATCACGCGCCGAAGCCGTGGCGCTCGGTCGGCAAGAACGGCTCGATCGCATTAGCGAAGCGCGTCGGCAAAAGAAAGCAATGGACGCCGAGGATCTCGATGGCGAAGCCGAGTTTGCATTTAGTCTCAACCCCACCGACTTTCAGGCGTCATCGCTTGTGGCTGCCTCTCAAAATCGAGTGGCAGCAGCCGCACGCAAGGACGATAATAACGACGATGATGAAGGTGAAGCCGAGTTTGACGGAGTCGTTGCCCCCTCGCCGACCGCGCGTCAACCCAAGCGTCGGTCGCAAGCCGCGACGGAACGTGCCAAGAATTGGACCAAAATCGAAGACCGTTTCCTCAAAAAGGTGTACATGCAGTACCGTCACCTGCCGTCCGTATACGAAGTCATTTCGTACGAAGATATGTTTCAAGACCGCGATCGCACGTCCGAGCAGATTGAGCGGCGTGTCAAGTACCTGAAACTACATCGGTCAACCCACGATTCGTCGGACGAAGAGGAGGGTAACGAGAACGACAAAAGCAGCGACCAGGAGACTTACAGGAATCGATCTGGTGACAATGGTGATGACGAAGACGACTACGAGTTCCGCCCAGTTAGTCACAACGACACGACGATGGAAGAGACGCGGCTCCCAAAGGGGTTGGCTTTAGATGACGACGACTCGGAAAACGATAAGGACGCCGGCGGTCGTGACGCCAGTTCTCGACTGAGTCACCGACGCCGCCTTCGTAGCGCAGTTGCCAAAGATGATGACGACAGTGACGACGACCTCTTTCGCTCTGCTCGACCGGTCGTCACGCACACTGGTGATGCGATTCGTGATGTTGTCATGGCGGATGCGAGTGAAGTGAGCGGCGCCATGGGCGATACATTAGTGTTCCCAGAGAGCGTACCGACGTATTTAACCTATGACACCCCAGTCACGGCCCCACAAGACACCGAAGATGTCGATATGTTCTTGCCACCAGTAGCATCGCTGGATGGAGAAGGTGATTTGTCTGTGGTGCCTGGGGCTGTGGCCGAGTCATCCGACATTGGTGAGAACAACCGCAAGCGACCGCGAAATGACGCCGACAACGACAGTGAAACGATGGAGTGTGATTCAGTATCCGTTGGCTTGCCGTCCAAGAAAATTGCGCGCGAGGAAGCCGTTGCAGAGGGAGCAGATAATATGCAGCCACTCACTGATGAGATGGAAGACACCCAAGCGATTGACACTGTCGAAGAGCAAGAAGCCGAACTGTGAGTTTTAAGTTGCAAATTACTTTTGAGTTGTGTGAGCACGATCATCGATTCGATGTCTACGCAGACGCGTCGCTGTTAATTCCATTTTCGGATTCACCATCCGCAGGTGCGTCTTCGACGGCCGATACATCGATGCGATGGGCACTCACAATTTCCGAAAAACACTGCGCGCGAAAGAGCGCGTGGTAAAAGAGCTTGTCGTCGGCGGCCGTGCGCGACGTGAGAAATTGCGTCTCGTCAAATATCACGACCGACTCTTTCGTATCCCCAACTACGAGGCACGCCTCAGTGTGTCCCTCAAGAAGACCGGATAACAGCTCAAAGCACACGACGCGGATGCGCTCTTCGTCGTTCTTCAGCACGCTGCCATACAGATCCACATCCTCCGTACCGACAGGTGGCAATTGATTCAGCGTGAGTCCAGCGCCACACGACACGCTGTCGGTTTCGTCGGCGCGGGGCGGTCGAAAGATCTTGTCGAGTCGAAGCTTGGCTTTCTCAAACGCGGCCGGGAGAAACAGAGTACTGGAGGTAGACGGACTGGAGCTTTCTCGCAGCCCCAGCCGTCGCCACGCCACTGTATACCGCGCGTCCACAAACTCGAGCACTTGCCGGTCCAAGTCGGCGACGGCACAAAAGCCAGACGTGGGCAAATCCGCCCGGTCGGCGTACGAGCTGTGCAAGCCCACGACAATGGGCGTCGGGCACTGCAAGTACGACAGCAGCGGCTTGGGCAACACAGGCGCGTACACGTGACACCACGAAAACGGTCGCAGCAGACACCGCACGGCCTCAGCGCAGGCCGTGAGCAGCGAGTACTGACTCGACACAAAGACGATCGAGCACTCGAGCAGTGCACACGCGAGAATCTGGAGCGCCGTGGCCGCGCCAAAGTACTCAAACAGTGGTCGCACCGAGACGTCGACGCGTGTGTCCATCAGTGCTCTTCGGAACGCGCGTTGTGCGGCGCCACTCTCGGACCGTGTGCGGCGATGCATGAGCTCAACGGGAATTTGACTCACAAACTGCGAGGACGGCACGGGCACATTGTTGACAAACAGCTTGGTGAGTGTTTCCGTGTTGAATCGCTCGCTCGCCTCTGTGTCGGTGAGGTGGGCTTCTAGAATCCGACGAAGTGTCCGAACCAGCGGGAACCGCGATAGGACGCACACGCCCTTGGCCGCGAAATACACTTTTTGGTGGCGTCCTAGAGGTATGGTTTCGTAGGTGAGATACACATACCCATACAGAAATCCAGTGCGGCCGCTTTGCTGGAATGGAAAAATGGTGTCACTTGGTGGTCGCCCACCAGCACCAGCGGATTTCTTTAGCACGATACGACCGTCGGGCACGAGAAACGACTTGATTCGCTTCGAGAGGTCTTCAAACGGTTCTATGGATGGCTGTTGTTGCCACAGATTGTGAACTGGGGCGAGCGTCAGCGTTGCCTTGGGGTCGCCCTTGCCTTTCTTGTCGAGCACTGTCGAGAACGTGACGATCGAATCAAGCGCGAGATCCTGCTGTGGTTGGACAGACCCCATGGCCGTCTCATTTGAAACGAGTCCTGTCGTGGGGGCGTCGTAGTGCGGTCGGTAGTGCACTTGTAGACCGTCGGGGAGCTTGGTGAGGCGAATGATACTTTCAAGGTTGAGCTCCATCTTAGAAAAGTCCAACGAGTCATCGGCGCCACCTTCCGAGCTCTCGTCCGAGTCGGCGCCGCTGCTATCGTCACTTCCACTCGGCAGTTCGTTGGACGCTTCCAGGGAAATCACGTCCTGTGAGGTGCCATTAAACCCATGGGACTCGTCAACTCGAAGCCCGTTACGTTTCTCTTCTGCTACAGGCGGCGGCGTGGTCTCGTCCTCGTCGTCCGAGTGGTCATTGAGTCGTAGCGCGGCAGACTCGAGTGAGGAGAATGTCCGCGACAAAAGCTTTGGCGGTGAGTCCGCTTTCGATTCGTTCTCGTCGGCGTGGATCTGGCAGTCGTTGAGAGCAATTTTGTAGAGATTGCTCTTCATGAATCGATGGAACCACGATGATCGCAGCATCACAAAGATCTCCTGTTGGGCCCGCGCAAACAGAGCCTTTGCGAGTGGTTGAGTCGGCTGCAGCTTGTCGTCCATCTTGCGTGCGTTGATGGCGTCCTGTAAGTCGTTCTTCGTCGCCAGCGTGATGGCCTGCGAGTCGTTCTGCGCCTTTTTCAGCAGTACCCGCGCGAGTTTCCAAAACGGATCGTAGTTTTCAGACTCGAGCAATGGCTTGAGCACGTACTCGACGTGTAACCAAAAGTATAGCTCAAAGTGCTGGCGACTCTGCATCAAGAAGAGCAAAAAGTAGTGGGCGGCGCGTGGTTGCTGTGAGGACAAACAAATAGAGAAAACATGAGTACACCTCTCCCCCGTCGGTCACAAAACAGGCAGTCCACGCACCTGCAGAATACGTTCCATCGGCACCGACTCGGTGTCGTTCTCGGTATCAATCAGCATGTGGAGATATTCGGGGCTCTTGAGAAACCGCGGTATTTCCTCGCGCGTCAGTCGCATGTACGCAAGCTTTTGGATTGGGAAAAAGCTGTCGAGCACCTTGTCGCTGCAGTCAATGCTCTCGCGCACAAGCGCCTCGAGCTCATGTGTCAGCTCAAGCGTCGTCGCAATCTGGAACTCGGACTCGTGGTCAATGTACTTATGCCAGATCTTGCGCGCTTGCTCCTTGCGTTTCTCGTCGGCAACGAGCTGCAATTGCTCAATCTCCAGCAGAAACAACAGCACTTGGTGGTAGTTGGTGCGCGGCGACGACAGTTGCATCTCTTCGTCGTCAACCGAAAGCCAGCGCAATAAGTAGGGCAGTTTCTTGGGGTCTTTGACGATCTCTTTGAGCGTGAACGGCACGTGACCCTGGAGCCGCTGGAACGACGCGCTCGAGAGCCCGAGCAGTCGCCGCTGTTTCTCCTCGGCCGTGGTCGTCAGCGATTGGCGGCCGCGGTTCCACTGCAGACGGTTCGGTCGAAAGAGCTTGCGCAGCTTGGAGCTCACGGGGAAGAGCTCTGCGTGCGGTGTCGACGGCGGTTCCGTCGCCTTTGGCGTATTGTTGGTGGTGGCGATACTGTGGGGCGGCAGTACGAGCGCGAGCGACGCTTTCTTGGCGCGCGTTGCCATGCGGGTCGAGAGGCTGTTGACCGGCAGCGAGTTGGACCGTGCGACGCCCTGCGATGTGGACGAGGGGCCAGTCGCGTCGCGCTCGGTGTGGACAACATTGCCGTTACTGTTGCCGTTGCCGTTGGTGTTGGCGTTGGCGTTTCCCTGACTCTTCATCTTGGAGCTGCTCAATGGTCGAGGCGGCCGCCCCATCGTTGTCGTTTCCGTAGGTGGCTGCTGCTGCGCGTCGTCGCCAAAGAGCCACGCGTCGAGACTCATGGTCTTGATGCCGCGCATCGTACGAGGTGTCGGTCGCTGGCCGTTTCCCCCTCGTCCCTACAGGAATGCAAAACGAAGCGGACCTGAGTTGCCGCCGAAGCCGATAGAAACCTCCTGATTGCAATTTGTGGTTCGTAACGGCTTGAATGGCAACGTCGTTTGTGGCGACAATCAAAACCCCGGTCACCAGAAGCGACGCGCATCATGAACGCCGCACGCAAAGACGCCCTGCGGCTTTACCGCCATATCCTCACGCTCCACCGCCGCAAGCTTGATCCGCGCATGCGCGTCCTGGGCGACGCCTACGTCAGGTACGAGACCGCGTTAGTGCTGAACGAATGTGAGTGAAGAAATAAATCTCACTCTCACGGCAGAGACGAATTCCGCCGGCACAAGGACGCAGCGCCCAAGTTCGTGCCGCAGTTCATGTCCGAGTGGGAAAAGTACGTGGCGATGTTGTCAAAGCAACAAGATCAGGTGAGCTATGGTGAAGGGCACGCGTCGCAGGCAGCGCAGCAGCAGATTAGACTCATCTTTCATATGCATGGATGGGGATGGGACAGTTTGGACGCGACCTGCTCGAGTCCGAAAAGACACTGCTGAGTGGCGAGCAGACGGAGAAGCTCCAGACACTGAAAGACGCTGCCAAATCGGTGGGCGAAGCCATGTCCTAAGCAAGAATACCAGTATCAATATTGTACTACGCAATTGTGCTCGTGTAGTCCGATTAACCACAAACCCTCTCAAAAGTGATGCACTGATGACCCTTGCTCAGACTGGTGACCAGGCTTAGACAATACTTCAAGTAGAAGACCATTTATTGGTAAAACTGGTCTTGGTGAGAGACGAAAGTGGGGAGGGGAGCAAACTGCTTCATGAGCGGGTTTGATCCGGTGTGATGTACAAGTACCGCAAGAGCTGCTGGATGCGCATAGACACCCAGTACATTTTCTAGTCGACCTTTCACCCACTGCTTTAAGTGAAATACTACACCGTTTAAAGTACTTAATGTGTCAGCCGATAGTCCGAGTTGGCTAATGGTGTGGATACGCTAATGACCATTTCCAGAAGTTCTCTCCGAGAACACACACAATTTGACACTGGAAATAGGCTCGAATTTGCAACAGCCAGTCGCGATTCTCCACGATCGACACAACCCAACTCCAATGCCACCACCACTTCAACCCATCGACGAGTGGGTGGGGGCAAGCACTTAAGTGCAGCGGTTCACACAACGTATTGTTGCGGCCACGGTGGCCGCCCAAGACGCAGCTGCAGTGATAGACTTGGCGCGCCAACGCGAAGCAGCGACTGCTGCGATGCCCACAAGACACACCTGCGGCGGTCGACGATGTCGATCAGGGTGTTGACGCCACTGCTCCACCCAAGCGCACGCGCACGGTGCAGGTCGTGGTGACGACGGCGGCGCGGCTCAAGGTCGTGAACTAGATGGTGAAGGAAGTTAGCGGCAAAAAGGGCATCCGTCATTTGTTTACCAGGAATGTTGCTGCTCTTACTGGTGTGTTTCGTGCGCTATCCAAGAACGCCAACCTCTTGAAGGCCACTAGGTGGTGGAAGAAGTGAGACTCTTCCATGGCAGCAATGGAACAACCAGGCCATCGAAGTTCTGTCCAGACGCGCCAAGATGGCGGTCGACGCCGCGCCCAGCTAAAACTTTGGATGGAAGGGGACGCAAGAGAGAAGCATGGACGGAATGGCTCCGTCATGAGTTGCTTGAAGAGTTCCATCGTTTCCGTAAGGCTGGTCAACCTGTCGCCTTCACTGCTTGTTGCTGTTGCCAAGCATCTTGTTGAACACTCCCAGCACCCAGATATCGCTGCTCACTGTATCCCGCCAGAACAAAACGGAGCCAGCATTGCATCGCATCAACTGTAGTTGGGTCCAAACCTTCCAAGATGGTTTACGGTTCGTGTCATCAACAAAATGCGCGCACGAAAGGAAGAGATCACATACTCACACAAGGCGATGGTTCGATGCGGAATGTCGCGTGCTTTGAAAACGTTCTCCTACGCTAAGCTCTGTGAGCTCTTCTCACCTCTTCCCCAATGATTTCGACCCACCGTTATGATCGGAAGCAATACGAACGCAGTACAAGGATCTCCGTGTACACTCGAGTGTATACCGAAATCCTTGTAATCTGATGTGTGGGAATCAAGACGGGGGTACCAGTGGGAAAGGGAGTATGATAAATGGCAGGTAATAAAAGTATACGATGTACATATAAGCTAGGAAAGCATGAGTGGTGGTAATGAGAGACAAATCGGAAGTGGGGGTAGGGAGTAGGGATTGGGGAGTGGTGTGCCCGCGGGCTACTAAAGTACTGGACAAAAGTATAAGACCGCAACATTTGTTTTCATTTTGTCGAATTAAGATCAAATTGGAAGCGCCAATTTTGAAATGTAAAGCACTGGAATGAGCACCAGAATTGTGGCTTTCCATTGGACAAACTAGAGCTTCCAATTCGATCTTGATTCGACATAATGAAAACAAATGTCGCGGTCTTATATTTTTGTCCAGCTCTTTAAAGGGATTATGAAAGATGGCGTTGTTATTGATGTTAAATCTTTATCAGCAGCGTAAATCTGTATTTAAATAACGAAAATAAAAGAACAACGATCGCGTCGGAGGTAACGCTACATTTATTCTTGCCACTTTAGTGTCGCTTCGAGATACCCCGTGCGCAAAGCGCACGCTCGAGTGTCCATTTACTTCGTCGCACCCCCAAGCTTGATATCAGACCAGATGTTCGGGAATACTTCGCATTCTGCGACGGGTAAGGGGAAACCGACGAATTTCGCGATTCGCGAGAATCCAGTCCAATTATGATCAATGAAAATCAAAATAATTGAAATTTGCCAAAGAATGTCCACATTTATCGCATGTGGCACAGACGGCCAGTTTGCACGCAGGCACGCTTGTAAACGCAGTTGTCCTATCGAGTGATGGTGATTTATTTCCACGACTATCGAATTCAATGTCGCAAGGTCAACAGGTGATAACTGTATCTACCGTCGGTCGATCTGGATTGCACGATCGCTGTCGGCTTTCATCGGCAATTAGAGGTGAGCGCAAACATTAGATATTGCTAGTACTTTTCTTGCATGGCGAATTTCAAAGTCGACGAGTTAGCCCAGATTGTGATCGCCCACGGAGACTATTAAATAGCTCCTTGAACAATGCTGTAGCCTTTTCTTCCGAGGCCGGCTCTGACTTCCTCGCCTTGACTTGCTGTCATGTTCGACCTAAGTTCGGCTGATGCGTCAAAAGCTGCTGTGTCTCCGCAAGAGTCCGTATGACTATCTTCATTGTGTGCCTTGATGTACGGGTCTTGGAGCCAAACGAAC